>JAQIWG010002663.1:0-19747 GCA_034695025.1 Chamaedrilus cognettii | reverse complement strand
GTTCAGTAAACACGTTTCACACACGGAGTGTGTTCAGTAAACACGTTTCACACACGGAGTGTGTTCAGTAAACACGTTTCACACACGGAGTGTGTTCAGTAAACACGTCCCACACACGGAGTGTGTTCAGTAAACACGTCCCACACGCAGAATTTGATCAATAAACACGTCTCACACTCCGCGCGTGTTTTCAGTAAACACGTCTCACACTCCGCGTGTGTTTAGCAAACACGTGCACACTCAGCGCGTGTTTACTCAGTATGATTTTAATAGTACCGCACGCGTGCATGTATTTGAAATGATACGCTGGAAATTGACGCTCAATGAAAACCGAGAGGTAAGATGGCGTGCAAGACGCACGATGTCAAGGTCGGCGTGCCACAGACCAGCTTATCTCTGCACACCAGGCGGCGAGACTTACACGCAAGACAACACAACTCAATTTCTCTACAGCTAAATCAATTTTCGTCTGCTACGGAAATCCTGTGTATGACGTGCACTTCCCCGTGCACTTCCACCGCAAAAACGGATCCGAGGAAACTTTTCTGCGATACATGTAGCGCACAAAGATTTTCTGAGTGAGACTGGGAGGCGGGACTCAGGAGTCATTGATCTACGAAGGAATCATATAGTCAGGTTGCAGAGTTGAGGGGTGCAATACGCACGCGGTCTCCCGTTAGTGCGCCACTGCATGTTGAGACAGCGAGTTCGCTATACGAGCGCCTTGACGCGGCGTCGCGTCCATTTGTTCTCATCCACTTGGTCCACTGTCCCTACGCGATGTCAAAAATAACCAAAAAGCGCCTGTCATAGCTGTCACGCTCGCAGTTCTGAGATTTGGGGATTCAGATCCAGAGTCAGCTGGACTGGGTGCTAAGCCATGTGTAAATGCTAAGTTATGGTGTTATAGTGGATCCAGCTGCCACAGACGCTTCACGCATTGAATTAAGAAGAAACCCGTACCTCCAGATTGTCGCGTATAGCGTACACGCCATATAGATATGATCTCGATCATGGCATGGCGCTCCAAAAGTAGAACTGTACGAAAAAGTCGCCGACGATATCCCCCTTTATTCCCTTCCCATCCCCTATTCCTTCTCCACTTGCACTTTCTCTGTCTCAATGCTCTTCCTCCACTATCTTGTTTCCTCCGCCTCCCCTCCACTTCATTCTTGGCCTTCCTCCGCTCCCTTGATTCCACCCCTCCATTTACCCTCTCCCCCCTCCCCTCATTTGTCCCCTCCTTTACATTAATCCTGTGTCTCCTTCCCTTGTTTCGTCTTCCCTCTACATTAATTCTCTGCCTCCTTCCCTTGTTTTCTTATCCCTTATATATTTATCCTCTGCCGATCCCTCTCTTATTTCCTCCTTCCCTTATTCCCTCCTTCCCCCTATTTATTCCTCTATTTATCCTCTCCCTCCATTCTATCCCCTTTCCCTTTCTTATTTTGATAATCTGCCACCCTTTCCTCCCTTGTTCTCTCCCTCCATTTATCTCCTCCGCCTCCCTTCCTTCCACTGTTCCCGTTCTCGTACATCTCGATTTACGTTGCACAGCTGCGTCGCTTGTTTCTTTTCCCGTCCGCTCATCGTCGCTCCTCGTCTTTCAGCGGCGCGCCACGGCCGCCGTCACGGCCACAGCGGCCCGTCATCCCGCCCCTCCGGGCCCTCCGTGTATAGCCAGCGGCGGTTCCACCCTTCCAAAACCCTGGCGTATACACAGAAGGACCATTGTTTCGTCTCATCAAAACTAGCGAGCTGAGGGCAGTGGTAGGGAGTAGGGACAGATTATAGTCTATACTAGGTAGTAGGGATAGACTACAGGATGGTATAGGGAGAGAATTAACTGAATTAACCTTATGCAGTAGAAGGGATGGATCATAGGCCGGGTATAGCAACAAATACCGACGGAGACGTCAATCTTCCCGTGCACGATTCACAACCGACCGAGGAGCTGGTCAAAGAGAAAAAAAATACTACGATATCGGTCATGCAAACAATACGTTTGCCAACACCCATAAAACTGGGAGGCTTGGGGGCCTTGGCCAAATCTAACTCTAACTTCGGGGCTTGATCTACAAAACGCGGGGAGGGATTTGGAGGGCCCGGCTGGAATTTAACTGAGGGGGCTTAAACTTTAACCAGGAAGGACTTGACCCCTTCTGTCCCCCCTCCCCCTAGAACCGTCACTGCCTGCAGCGGCGCGCCAGCGTGCTCTGTCCCTCCCGACCGCGGCACGCCATCGCGCCCCCGCGGCACAAATCAATCCTCCACAATCAATATGCTCGCGTCCGACACGCGTCGACCGCTCTAAGGAGCACGGCGACTTTCTCGGACAGCGACTGGATCTGGATTCACCGCGGGACACGGCAGCAGCAGCAGCAGCACCAGCAGCAGCATCACAGCAGCAGCAGCAGCAGCAGCAGAATGTAGTAGCAGCCTAGAAAAAGTGCGAGTGAAACAGAGTAGAGAGAGCGACGATCATAGCGGAGTTCAGCAGGCGTACATTTAGTGCGCCAGAAATGTCGTCCATATGTGAAAATTGCAAGCTTCACTTAAAGTCGTATAGCAGGCCTGCTGCTTGGTTCACACTTGACATGCGTGGCATTACGCATCGCTAAAATCAACTATGGTGGCTTAGGCTTAAACGTTTTTCAGCGCTAAGCTGTTGCGCGCCGCATGTTTTATAAAAAGCGTGAAGTGTAACGCTACGTATCAGGGTTTTACTTAACCCGGAGGACCCACCTTGGGGAACAGTGCGCCTTGGGCGAGAAATAATTTTCGCGCTAAGTACATGTAGACCTATTCATTGGTCATACTGGACGGTGGAGACTTACGGACCGTTCACATTACATCTTACCGTAAGATCTTACCGCAAGATCTTCCCGCAATCCGCCCGCAATCCGCTCGCAAGATGGTATCGTTACTTTGCCCGTCGTGTTCAGCGACGCCGCCTTCCCGCAAGACGCGTGTTCCTGCAAGCGATGCATATATGGTGGTTATATATGTCATATATGATAAAATATGGTGATTAATGGGAAGGCGACCGGAAGATGCGATGTGAACTCACGCACGTTCCCGTTAGCGTCACTTTCCCGCGAGGCGCGTGTGCACAGCCGCCTTGCGGTAGAAGGCCCTTGCCGAAAGAGACCCGGAAAAGAGCAGGGAAGAGAGGCGCAAGATGTAACGCACGATTAGGATCCAGGAGGGCTTTGGAGACCCAAGCCTGGACCGTAATTTAAGCTGATTTCATCTTAATTGTACCTACACTTGTTACAGGCCTGGTAAGGGCCATAGGAGGGTTGCAATGGGGCAAGGAGGCTGGAGAGGAACCGAAGTGACTTTTTAGCTCTTCCATGAATTGGCTGCTCCTCCCCAGTCTTCACGCCCCTGTTGGAGAGCAGAATTATCTCGACAGTAAACACCCTGAAGTTTGATAAAGCGCGGAGTTCGTGCTTCTGTCAACCAATACCCTATAATCTACATTATACTACACTATACCAGGGGCCTACGACAACGACACTATTACACTACGGATGTGCCTACAAAGGAAGCCCGAACCAATATAGTTATTAAGTATAATTAATTATTAGCAAAATAAAACAGTGTCGACTAAACAAACTTGCAGGAAACATAAAGCACAATAATACCGTAATCGAAAAGATCCGTCAAACAACTCCTATCGTCTAACAGGTGTCAAACAACATAGCGGTACTGCCGAACAACACACATCGTCGAACAGTTAAGGCTGCGCACATTTAAATTTGGCACAACGACTTCGATACATATGGTTATACACAAAAAAATAACAGATCAGCAATACATCGACCTAGTTTAGCGCAGTGTACCGTGTACCGCACGCTAGTGTACCGCACCTACGATTCAAGCAAATGATGTTTTTCCATCTCCGTTTGCATGACATATTCTTGGTGCGTTAAAAGTGCAATATACATACATACATAGTTTTGATGATTGCCGTCTAATACATTGCACACGGAGGCATGACAGTTGTTGGAACAGTTAGAACAGTTGGCGAAGCGTTGTGGCCAAGTGGTCCAAATCGCACACTTCGGATTGCGTGTGCGGCAGAGAGTCGGTTCGATTCCCGGCCGCGGCAAAAGATTTCGAGTCATTTCGTGCACCCTCGGCAAAGGTGCTTAACTTCGTCAGCCCTGCAAATAATCATCCACTAGGGTGGAGCTGCAGTAGAGAAGTTGAAGTTGAAGTTGAAGTGAAGAACAGATCATTAGGCTTAACCACATGTAACTAATAGAACACAAAATTATTTAAAATCATCAGCTATTCTATTAGGTATGTTGGTATGTCTACACGCTAATTATATTGCACAAATCGATAGGTTAATATAAAACCTGAGAACGATCACAAACAGTGGCGGAGCTACATAGGAGCAATTGAAGCAGCTGCTCCGGTCGGGATGATTTTAATGACGCTTTCAATTTGTCAAAATTCGTTGAGTTTTTATGGGGGGGGGGGGGGGTAGACGGCATGCAACTATACTTGCCTATAATAGCGCCCATATGGAGACTGTCGCATTTGAAAATTTTCGCGCGCTATGCGCGTATTTTGCCCACCATTCTCACACTCCAACAATTTTTGGACACCGCTTCAGCAAAAAAATCGGCATGTCGCTTTGGTCTAATAACAAAATAGTAAAATAGGTCTACAAATTTGCTCCGATCGGCAAAAAAGTCTGGCTACGCCACTGATCACAAAACCCCTATTTAAAAATTAAATCTTCTCAAAATGGAAACTTTAATAACAACAAAAACTGACTGGCGACTGGTTGTATTAATATAAAGTGACTGTCATAATCAGATCACGAAGCTTAGCTTAATCCTAAATCTGTCCAATGTGCGTAGGTCCTACAACAGACTCAATGGAAATGCAGAATACTTGAACATGGGCAAAAATCAACAATGACCAATAAACAATGCGTGCAATAAACAATATGCACAATAAACAATGTGCAATAAACAATACGCGCAATAAACAAAGCATGCAATAAACAATAAACGCAATAAACAATATGCGAAATGAACAACAAGCATAATAAGCAATATGCGCAATAAACAATACTGCATAATTTAGAATACGCGCAATAAACAATGTATTCTTGTAATGTTGTCAAGCCTGTGCTTATGCAAAAGCACACTCCATCCGGATATGTCGCAAAGCGATCAAGGATTGACATTCTCAAAACTAACTTAATATAGAACAAAACGAAGCAAAGCGGACACTGTCAAATATGAAATTTTAGCTGCATGTTTTTTTGGGAGATTTTGGCTTTCAGGAACGTTGCTGCACTTATTTTCTGCGTCTTTGAGGACTTTCAATTTTATATATCTTATGCAGCTCTATTTTCGTGGATGTAATTCTCGTATCGATTCACAAATTTAGCAAAAATTACATGCACGCAAGAATTTCATGTTTTATAGTAAGTAGAGACTATGAATCGTGGTCAGATAAAGCCTCCCTGAAATACTTGTATGCAACATCTTCAACTTCTTCAACTTCTCTACTGCACTCCACCCTAAAGGATGATTATTTGCAGGGCAGACGAAATTAAGCACCTTTGCCAAAGGTGCACGAAGTGACTCGAAATCTTTTGCCGCAGCCGGGGTTCGAACCGACTCTCTGTCACACTGTCACACTCGCAATCCGAAGTCCGCGACTTAGACCACGTGGCCACAACGCTTCGCCATTCGGCCAACGCTTAGTACTTAGCAACATGACAACAGACTCTCAGGATTTATTCCCTATCATCTTCATGTGTTGCAACCTTAACATTTTACAATACTTTGACCTGGTATAATTAATTTATTGGATAACAGTCGACATCATCAACGCATAAAAAATAGAAGTAATGTCTAACCCAGCTTTATGAACCAAAGGAAGAAGTCACGCGCCGTGACTCCATGAAATCACATCGGGAGCGTCAGGACCCTTCACGGGGATCAACAATTAAGTCAACAATTAACCCAATTAGGGAATGACGACATCGGTCCGGAGTCCAAGGAGCGAAATCTCTGGTTATACCTCCCCAGCCCCGCCCTCCCTAGCCACCAACCACCCGTCTTAGCACTCCCTAAACCCAGCATCGTATCAAAGACAGTGGGGTGAGCCAAGAGCACATGGCTGAGTCAGCAACTGGCTTTTTGAAGTCACGTTTTACAGGCCGGATGCCCTTCCTGACGCCCAACGTGCCCGATGATGACAGCAGGGTGGGGCTGCCGGACAAAGTTTATTGTCATATTCTTGTCCCAATGAAAGCTGGAACACTCAAAATATTTTAATACCTTTAGTTAACTACAAAATTCACATGACAAGAGCAGCCATATAATACAAACTTACATATTTGTAAAGGCCCTTTTAAGTCGCAATCCCCATGCAGGCCGGGAAACAAAGAATTGGCTTGCAGCCCAGAGCTCCCCAGGTGAGTCGTAATAAGGCAACTAAAGAGGGGGGAGCGGTCTGTGCGTGGTCCGCCACACAGAACTGGACAGTAATAGTCATTGTTACTACACACTGTCCTTTAAAACTCTCATAGCCACCTCCACGACCTTGTAAAGAAATGTTAGACATTTTCTAAAATTATGTAAGTTTTTAAAAGCAGTGAAATTATTTTTTTTCTACATTAGCGTATTGTGTGCCTCCAGTCAAGTGATAAACAGAGTCGAGAAAATTCTGTCACCGCTAGTGTTCAAAGTGTCTTTTGTGTTTGTCGACACACGACAGAATACGTGAATGCCACTGTTTGATTGCTTGATTGATGATTTTGTGTTCAGACTGCTCCCACTCTTCAAGCAAACGCGTCCTCGGCTGATTAAAACTCACGAATGCCAGTGCGTTACGCGCAGGGATGAATACTAGCGGTGTCGCATCGCAGTTTGGGGTCGATTGCGATACAAAACCTAAAACTGCATCGCAATTATTGCGATGCGCGTTCATGAAGTATCGGCAGATTAAAAAATCAGTCTGATGTCAACACGACGGCTAGACTCCGGAGTGTATGTTAATACCTCATTGGCTTCGCTGCATTATAGTGAAGAAAAATTATGACAAAGGCTCAAAAATAACGCCATGCCAGACAGACTCGTCGAGGCTCGCTGCGTATCGAGAAGGAGGCTGGAGTGGATGCTATGATAAGCAAAGTCGCAAAGTCGCATAGTCGCAATCGCAAAGTCGTAAAAGTTAAAGTCGCAAAGTCGCAAAGTTGCAGTCGCAAAGTTGCAGTCGCAAAGTCGCAAAGTGCATTTAAACTAAAATATTTGACTAGGGGTTAACTATTAAGCTAGTCCAGCTAGGCCCACTTGTAATGATCATAAACTTGTTGCCCAGGGATATTTACAGCTGTACTTTTCGATCACTGGCCGAGAGCTCAGCGAATTTGCAAATTGTATATAAAGAAAGTTTTGTATTTGTATTGCAAATATAATTTTAAGCAAAATATCTGTGAAACAATTAAAAACTTGCATTCCGATGATAATCTATTGATTGGTGCATATTATATGGTCAGAATAATTTGCCAAGAAACTGCTCCATGCTTTTCCTGAACTGCTCCACAAAATAAAAAGTGTGGAGCAACATACGCGTAAAACTGCTCCACACTTCGAGAACCTTGTATCCATGCCTGGTTACGCGTGCTGATTCAAAAAAATGAACAATCCACGTACGAGAGCGCACAAATTCAGCTACATGTTGGCGAAAAAGGACGACACTTTGAACGTCAGCTGTGAATACGTTTTTTTGTCACTTGACACAGAGTACTAATGCTGAAAATGTTTTTTTTCCGTAACTTACAACGTATATTAAACATAACAATAATAAACATAATAACAATAAAAATAATCATCGTTTTTGACGTCCATTCTTATGTGTTACAGGCAAGCCATGTCCACGTTAACACAGATTAGACGTTTATATTGGTGCTGGGTTTTTACAGCCGGGTGCCCTTCCTGTCGCCAACCAAAATAATAAATTACTCTGGACGATATCAACCAGCGACACCTGTGTGTTTAACAGCCGTGCTGATGGGCCTGTAATACCATGGTTTCACAGTTGCCAGCGCCAGGATTCGAACCAGGTCCCTTTGACTCGAAGTCCAACGCTTTAACCACTACACCACAGCGCCTCGCTGTGATGACATGTTTTGACAAAATGGGTCAAATTTCTGCAAATAATGAGCAAATTGATGTTAATAAGTCAGCTGTCGTGTATAAAATTTTAGACAAATCCGTTAACTTTCGAACAAGTTATGAAAACGTTTAGAGTGTTTCAGTTTTCATCGACGCAGAGTGCATACCAGTATTCGACTGAACCTAGTACTTGTTCAAATACGGCGAAGCATTGTGACCGAGTGGTCTAAGTCGCGGACTTTGGATTGCGAGTGTGGCAGAGAGTCGGTTTGATTCCCAGCCGTGGCAAAAGATTTCGAGTTTTGTCAGTCCTGCAAATAATCATCCAATAGGGTGGAGTGCAGTAAAAAAAGTTGAAGTTGAATCTACTATTCGTTTAGGTAGATGCTACTTGGCTATATATCTACAACACTTCAGCAATTTTTTACATAATGATTTCGATGATAAGTAAAATATGGTAAATGGCAAGAATTGGCAACAAATAATGGAAATCAAATGCATCACGTTGAAATAAACGTCGCACAATTAACCTCTAACTGCTGGTTGCTCGACCTCAATTTAAGTTCGATCTAAGTGCGATTTAATTTTATAGTCCGAATTAGCCAATGAAAATCTGTGAGAGAATTGTATCGAATAATTTGATTGGCTAATTCGGACCACAAAACTAAATCGAACTTAAATCGAGGTCGAGCAACTGGACTTGAGCTGCGACAGCATCGTTTCACAGATCATGGCTAACATCCATTGTTCTTTAAACCTTCAGATTGGATTCATCAATCTTGTATTATGATTCTGATCTGAGATTCTGACAACAGAATCACTGAATAAAGCCCCAGGATTCAATCCACGCAATGAGGCTAGCAGCCGAGATCTGATCTCAAATTAAGATCTAACACGTAACTGATAAATCCAGCCTCAACTGCAGAATGTTTGCGATATCGTGTCTAATTACTAAAGATAGTTACATTGCGTGTTCAACGTCGGATTCCCAGCCATGTTCCGAACACGAGTGTTCCGGGAACACGACGGTTCGAGGGCATGCGTTTTCGGAACAAGCCAATGATGAATATCGTTCGCTAGAATCGTCGACGGATTACAGGAATAAGGATGAAAATCCAACACTGAACACGTAATGTAATTCTGCCTAAACTTAAGAACCAATAAAAACACTGTTGATCGTGTTGATCAAGCAAATCGTTGTGAACATAGATCTGCGCCATGCGTTGTTCTCTCCTTGTAACGGCATATCCATGTGACAAAAGTTGATATTAGCATCTTGCGGACCAAATGTCAATCAGCTACAGACAAGGTTACGAGAACCATTCATCCATCTAAGACCAGGGGCCTGTTACTCAAAACTGCTTTGGCAAATTTTAGTCTTAAGAAGTTCTTAAGAAAATCCTAAGCAAATTTTAGTCTAAATTTTATTTTAAACTCCGTACCGCCACGGCGCCACTCGCAATAAATCAAATGATGACGTCATGGTAGTCAGCGATTGGATTAAATTTATTTTTTATTTTTTTTATGATTAAGTTTAGGCTTAAAGTTACGGAAACACTGAGAAACAGGCCCCTGGTCCTTAGGACCTTTATCCCTCAGAGACTAGATCCTGAAAACCGTCCATCCCTCAGCTACAGACCACCAGATCCTGAGGACCACCCATCCCTCAGCTACAGACCACCAGGTCCTGAGGATCATCCATCCCCCAGCTACAGACCAGGTCCGAGGACCATCCATCCCTCAGAGAACACATCCTGAGAATCATCCATCCCACACCAGAGACTAGGTCCTAAGGACTATCCAACACTCAGCTACAGACCTCATTCTGTAGTAGGGTGTTGAGAGCCATGGTGGGGGAGGTGGGTGAAGGGGTGGTGGAGGTGGGGGAGTGGGTGAGGTCTCTGTAACAAGCCTTACAGACAGGGCGCCCTGCAGTGTGGCTAGGTGTAGGGCTAGAGGCATGACTAGATGTAGGGTGACCAGATGTAGGACTAGCAGAGTGACTAGATGCATGGCCAGGCAGGGGCAGGCGGCGCTGGGTGCAGCGCTCGCAGAACACAGCACCACAGCGCCAACAATGATGCTGCAACCAGACAAGCAGACATTCAGCCACACAGACACGCAGATACACAGACAAATACACATGCAGACGCACAGACACACAACCCTAGGACATACCGACACACAAACACCAATAAACTTATAAACACACATACAGACATTTACAGAAACTCACACAACATAAACACGCACATACAGGGGAGAGGGGGAGTAGTATCTTGATGCGAGGGGGAGGAAGCACGGGGGCGAAAGGGGTTGCTTGATACCGTGAAGGGGCGGGCCCAAGGGGGAGGAGTACCAATAACCGCTGCAGACTAGGGTAAAAAGAGAATAGGTCGGCAGCTCAGAGTTCCCCGAGCGAGTCAAGAAAGGCAACTCAAGAATGGGGGATGGTTCTTTGGACTGTAATGGTTCTAGTTACCACGCACGGTCCTTAACCCTCAAAAAGGGAGAGAGACGGAGTGAGGAGTACCTTGATGCAGTGGGGGGGAGGGGGCAGGGCGCAGGAGCAGGAGGGGGGGGCGCGCAGACTCTGCCAGTCCACCGCCACTGACGTCAGTTCTGCCACCAACTGCTCGACGCCCACACATCCCCCGTCCTCTCCCACTGCTCCCACACCCATCCCCTCCTCTCCAATCACACCCAAACCAACCCCTTCCCCTCCCAACACCCCCACACGTCCCCTGTCGTCCTTCCTTGCATCCCCTTGCATCCCATTAAAACCCTCCTGCAGGGGGTGAGTTTGAGAGAGGGGGTCACGGGGTGTGTTGACTTGAGAGAGGGGGTCCCGGGGAGTGTTGGCTTGAGTGAGGGGGTCCCGAGAGGGGGTGGGTTTGGTGGGGGTGTGGAGAAGGGTGTGAAAATCGACAGAGTCGGAGGAGGAGATGGTCTGAAGTGAGTTTGTGCTGGCACTGTGACCCAGCAGGGATGAGAGCACAGCGACACGCTGCAAGTCATAAATACATCCAGTGATACGCTGTGATACATAGCAAATAAAACTAGTGATACCCTGCGATACGTACGCTCGAGTAGAGAGCTTGTAAGGCTGTGGGCAGTCTAGAGAGGGTGCAGAGAGCTTGTAGCACGAACTAGAGTAAAGGGTTAGAGTATAGATCAGACTAGAGTGAGGCAGCGAGCTTGTAGCACATACCAGAGTGGACACTGACCTGATTAAACAGTCCAAAGAGGATGCAGAGAGCTCGCAGAGCAGTCTAGAGTTGAGCAGAGAGCTCACAGATCGATCTAGAGCGGAGCATAGAGCTCACAGATCAGTCTAGAGTGGAGCACAGAGCTTATAGATGAGTCTAGAATGCAGCAGAGATTATGCAGCGCAGACTATAGTGTAAAGTAGAGAGTGTACATGTCAGACTAGGGTGGCGCCGTGAGCTCGTAGCACAGACTTAGAGTGGACACTGACCAGGTCGAGCAGCTTGCAATGTTCGTCCAGGGAGGTCGAGTGGTCGAGCAGGGTCGTCACAACATCCCCCACATCCTCTCCCCCCTGCCCCCCTGCCCCACCCTCCTGCAACCCTGCCTCACTCCCCTGGACCCCCACTCCACCCCCCTCCCCCAGTGGCCACGCCACCCCACACTCTCCCCCCCGACAGTACATCGCGCGCCAAAACCTGTGCCCCAGAGACGCGTGAGCCAAATCATATAAGTGTCCACCCACAAAAAAGACACCAAGCTTCCGAAACGGATTCTGAGCAAATTTACTTCACAGTTCGAAGGCCAGGTGTTACGCGATTATATCGTTCCTTCCGCAGAGTACAACTTCAAACCGTTTACGTGCCACTTGTGGCATTTCTCTTCGATTTCTGCAGATAAAGGACCCTCTCGATCTTCAAATTATCAGCCAAATCGCTCGCTTATAATTAACACTCGTAGCGCTAAAACTGTGTTCAGCTAAAACGGTTCAGTCGTATTACAAGCGGCCATTTTGACCGTTGATCACATGTCGGCTAAGATAAGGGAAGACCTACTTCCAAGGGTTTCAATCCAGACCAAGGCTCGTTGAACATTAATTAGCTTAATGGTAAATAATTATGGTAAATAATTATAATAAATGATTAATTAGCTTAATTTAGCTTAAGTAATTTGCATACATGTATTACATAGATAAAGGATCGAGCAACAAGAATTTCACAGCACGAGCATAAATGCACGAAGTCGACTTAGTGCGGTTTTGCTTTGACTTCGTGCGTCTTTGCTTCGACTAAGTACGTTTTTGCTTCGTCTTAGTGCGTTTTTGTATATAGGGACAATAGACAATGCATGCAAAATATTAATTAAACGCAGCTGGCATGTTGTAACTGATGCAAGAACAACTGCGACACTGGAACATAGTAAAAGAACAGAAAACAAGGTATAAAGAAAAAACAAGAACAAGCTACAATCTATAACGAGAACAAACCATTATCAAGAATAGGAACACGCTATAAAGAAGAACAGGAACAAGCTAGAATCAATAATGAGATCAAACTATTATCAGGAGCAGAAACAGGCTATAAAAAGAACAGGAACAAGCTGATATTACCGGTAGCTCTGTGAGTTGTTGACGGGGATGATGGAGGGCAGGGAGAGCTCGAGCTCCTTGCGGTAGAAAGGGTTTGTCAGGTCTCGCTTCTGCTGCGCCACGTAACCCCACAGCGAATAGGAGCGCTCCGACAGTCTATCACACAAATATCTAGGTCAGGCCATGCATACTCACAGCAAATAGGAGCGCTCTGATAGCCTGCGACACACATATCTAGATCAGGCAACTTCAGTAACTTCAATATACAGAGTTCCTAGGCTACACAGACCCAAGAAAGGTTATGACATATAGAAAATATTTTCTATATGTTTTCTACATACCTAAGCTATCTTTTTTTGGGCCTGTGAAAAGAAAAGATAGCCTAGAAGATAGATATCAAGAAAAGATAGCCTAGGTTATGACATATAGAAAATATTTTCTATATGTCATATCTTTTCTTGGGCCTCTGTAGCCTAGGAACTCTGCATCTTGAAGTTACTCTCCGACTAGCAACTATTCTTTCTGTCTGAGAGTGGATTCTATAGTCGTTCCTTTGTTCCCACCGTTACCTTTACCTTACCTTAGGAGACAATTTAACAACAGCCCATAACTGCCATTCAAAGTAGCTGCTTGTTTAGTCCATTTAAAATGATATACGACGTCATTAAAGTATCGTGACGTCACAGATTTCAATCAAAATAATTTATGTTGTCACCGCATTCAAATTAACGTTATTTCATATGGAGATTATTTTTTCTTTTTTTAAATTTATAAATACATTGAGAGTTTTTTCGAATGGCAGTGAAGGGCTGCTGTTAAAATCCGTTCCTTAGCAAAGAACTTTGCTTAGCCAGGCGTAAAGGTACGTCTATAGAATCACAAGAAGAATCACAAGAAAGGTGCGTCTGTAGAACATGAAATTCACACTTTGACAAATGTTTTCCCTAAGATTTATACTGTCTAATCAAGCTTTTCACTCTGGTTTGCCAAATTGCCTATTACAAAACTATCTCCTGAATTAGTATTGAATTAAAAAATAAATATATAAAATGGCAACACTGTGACGAAAGTGTTTAAATGGATAAATATTAAGCATTTCAACCTAGTCTAACACAGCGCAAAACATGCCTCTGAAACTAGTCCTAACTTGCCTCTTACTAATCCTAATCCTTAATCACCCTGAAGGCCTAAATATATGAATGACTCATTTCAGGTTAAAACGTATCAAGTTCAATGCAATAATGCAGTCAATGTACAAGACAAAGGAAGAGAGGACCCAGCGCGCGCTTCTTAGTATAAGTTAAGGTTGCAATCGAAAGTTGTTCACTCGATAACGTGTGGCCAACTAGTGACCAAATTGACAGCGTCAATACGCCACAAACCATGAGTTGCCCTACTGGACTGGACAATGCAGGCAGCTCACGACAGACTGGAATCAAACTAATTACAAAGAGAGGGTAAATCAAATTGCAAACACTGATGAATCAATATACCATTAAAGTATCGGTTCATCACACCCAAGAACAATTTTTTTTTATGATTCCTGGCAAGGTACTTCCAACGACGAACAGAGGCGCTTCGACGGTCTGCCACATGGATATCTAGGTTTGAAGCATGCTCTAAGTGAGTTTGGAGCATGCTGAGAGCGTTTTTGGAGCATGCTGCGAGCGTGTTTGGAGCATGGCGAGAGTGCGTTTGAAGAATGTTGAGAGCATGTTTGAAGCACGTTGAGAGCATGGTTGAAGCATGTTGTGAGTGTGTTTGAAGCACGCTGAAAGCATGGTTGAAACATGTTGTGAGTGTGCTTGAAGCATGCTGTGAGCATTTTTGGATTACATTGTGAACGTGTTTGGAGCAAGCTTGTTAGCGTTTCAGCAGCATGTTATGAGCAGGTTTGCGCACACCGTGCTTGCCTTATGTCAGAGGTTTTTGAGGTCATAGCTCCAAACACGATTCATGGTCGCTGCTCTGAGGTCAGTGCGACAATCCTGAGGTCAAGGATACAGACTGAGGACAGTGAAACAGTCCAATTCCTTATTATCCACAAAGAATTGGCTTGCACAACCCAGAGCTTCCGGGGCGAGTCGTAAAAGGCGACTAAAGAAAGGGGAGCGGTAATGTGTCTGTTGCATCAAACCGGACTGTATTGTCATTGGTATTACACACAGTTCGTTAGCTACAAATCTCCAATTGATCTCAGGCTTGAATGAGTGACCTCAGGTCAGAGTCGTTGCCCCCAGGAATGTCTCACCGATCTCAGATCAGTGACCATGAATCGTGGTTGGGCTTGTGGGCTTGGGGTTCCGAGGTCAAAGTCGCTGACCTGAGGTCATTAAAGCAGTCCTGATGTCAAGGTCGCTGACCTGAGGTCGATGCGGTCCTTCTGACAGTTGCCGATGAAGGTGCCGAACTGCGCGGAGTGCGCATGGTGATGCAGCAGCAGCAGCAGGCGCTCGTTGAACTGGAAGGCGGCGGGAAACTGCTGCGTGAGCTGCCACACACAGTCGAGGAACTGCGCGAACACCGGCGCAGCCTCCTTGTGATCGACACTCACGAGCAGGCGACAGCGCTCTGTGAACTTGTGGCCAAACGAGAGCCACTCCTTCTCTATAAGGATCTGCAGATAAGCCACCCCTTCTCTATGATGATCCACACACAAGCCACTTCATCTCTATGAGGATCTGCATATAAGTCACTCCTCCTCTGTGAGGATCCACACACAAGCCACTCCTTCTCTATCTGGATCCACACACAAGCCGCTCCCTCTCTTTGAGGATCTACACACAAACCACTTCTTCTCCATGAAGAGCTATACACAAGCCACTCCTTATCTATGAGGATCTACGCAAAAGAAACTCCTTCTCTATGAGGATCTACGCAAAAGAAACTACTTCTCTATGAGGATCTACACACAAGCCACTCCTCTATAAGGATCTACACAAAAGCAACTCCTTTTCTATGAGATCTACACACAAGCCACTCCTCTATAAGGATCTACACAAAAGAAATTCCTTCTCTATGAGGATCTACGCATAAGCTGATCCGGCAATAAGGGTGTGCAGGCCTGAAACTCCGACTTGCTCCCTCTCTCTTGAACTGTTTAAGGCTAAGCTAAGACTGAATCGTGTGCAAGGTCATACTTTTGACACAGCTGCACTGCCAGCTACATCCAAAAATGGTGTACATCCAATTTATCAATGCAACACATTACAATGCTCCATTGTCATTCAACAATGCGGTCATATTCGCATGTACTCTCGATGCTGCTAACCTTATGCGCTTTGCAGACAAAGATCTATCCCATCCCCTCCCATCCCACTCCATCCAATCCCATCCCGTCCCATCCCATCCTATTCTATTCTATCGTATCCCATCCTACTCTACCTTATCCTATATTACCCTACTATATTTCACCCTATATTCGATCCCACCCTAGCAGGGAGCACAAGCCTGGAAGCCCTCGATGGAGCGGTAGTAAGGGTCGAGCATGAGGCTGGCAAGAGAGCAGGTCTGCGCGGTGCGGTCCCACCCGTCCGAGCAGTGGACGAGCACCGACGTACCCTCCTGTACCGTCTGCACACACACCACGACAGATTTATAATACTTACTATGCAATTGAATTTAAATCTTTTTTTCTTTCTTGTGTCTACGATATCTTTAGATTTCTATATTAAATAGTCCATATTGGTAGATTTCGAGATTAGACAAAAAATTTTGGTTTCTCTGGAAGCTTGTGACTGATTATTGTATATATAAATTGTTTTGATTTCAAATCAAAGACACTGTGTACTCTGATCACTGGCTGCACACATCGATCACATCACACCATTGACGGGACCATAGTCACCTTATATGTATACATTTATACGGAGAGCGGGGCAAACCTGCCGGGTCTGGGGAGGTAGAGCCAGAGTTTGTTTTATGCCCAGTTTTGTCAATTGACGAGGTCCCTTCAGACTCTGGATCGATGTCACCATCTCCTTAATTTGTCGAGTGTCGGCTTAATCCCTCCTTCCCCTGAAGGCCCATCAGCTCCCAATGTACCTTCTTGCGGTCAGGGCACGTGAGGCCGTGTGTCCATGGCGGCAGAGGTCCAACTTTTGCTAGCACGGAAAAATGGGACAAAAAAAACGGAAAGAATGATGATGACGATGATGATAGGCCAGACCCTAGCGATGAAGACGGAGGCGTC
The DNA here is from genome assembly GCA_034695025.1 of Chamaedrilus cognettii. NCBI lineage: Eukaryota > Metazoa > Annelida > Clitellata > Enchytraeida > Enchytraeidae > Chamaedrilus > Chamaedrilus cognettii. The sequence goes on along the minus strand of JAQIWG010002663.1, from coordinate 2,823 downwards.
CATGACGGCGCGGACGTGTCGCAGCCAGCCGCTCGCCTCCAGGCCTGATAGGAAGGCCGACATGGATGGCGCCTGGAGCTCTGTCACTGTGACACACAGCATGGCACGCAGATGTGACACGCAGCGTGGCATGCCCACGTGACACACAGCACGACCCGGGGACATGTGTAACATGACACACAGCACGGCACCCTGACGTGACACACAGCGTGGCACGCTGACGTGACACATAGCGTGGCACGGTCACGCAACACACTGCGTTGCATGCTGAAATGACACACAGCATAGCAAGCTGACATGTGACGCAGCGTGGCACGCTGTCATCAGACACAGCGTAGCACGATAACATGACACACTGTGCAGGTACACGGTATCCAGCAGATTCAGATCAAGATTTGCAAATTGATTTACTTGATTCACGCTAACCCTCATCAATGTTCACACTGACCTTCATGAATATTCATGCTAACCCTCATAAATATTCCAGCATACCGTCGATCAGTTTCTGGAGGCTGGCGCGCATGACGTGGATGTTCTCGATGGGACAGAACTGGAACCTCGTGTGAGTGTAGAAGGACTCGCTCTCGTAGCCCTTGCCTACTGCGCGGTTAGCCATCGCGTTGATCTGAGCAGCAGAGGCACTTATAACACTGCTTATAACGAATTAACGCAGTCGTTAGTGCTCAACTCGTCACGTATCATTAATGACTATTCCGCTAATTGTGCGAACTCTATCACCTGATATTGTGAATTTCACCTAAATTTAGCTTGCACTTCAACTGTACGTTTATTTAAGTTTCTATTTCTTTAGTGTGTTCTGCCTTGATGGTGAATAAAAGATTTATATATATATAACCGATCATCACTACACCGTGTCTCAAAGTAAAGGACCCAATAAATTCATTCAATAACTACGGAACGCAATGAGCGTTCTCAATGAAATTTTTGCCACATTAACTTACATCATTGCTTCACATTTCTTCCCATTTTCATTGAATTCAATCGAACAATTAAAAAGAAACGAGTAGTCAAAGTTGACATACAAAGAAAAGCGTCAACCAAGCTGGGAAACTGCCTAATTGCAATTTGCACCCCTTGCAAGCTTGCACCCCTTGCAGCTTGCAAGCCAATAATTCACGCCGCTGCCTATCTTTGTGATAACTAAAGAAAGTTCAAATTTAGTCTCACTTGTTGGTTATTCCATGCTTCAGGAGTTCTACATTATTTTTCTGACATATTTTTGTAACAAGCGCCGCGCTGCTAAACTGTGATAATTGACAGTGCGCCGCTTTGACACCAAACGCCTTTGTGTCACTCTTCTTTTATACCTTATACTTTATATTATCTTGACCTATGTCTGACCTTGGGTCGTGTGTCGATGACGTACATGAACTTGGATGCAGGGTTGGCGCGGCGTATCGCAGCGATCAGTGCCTCGTCCTCTATGCAGCGAGCACTGAAGCCCGCGAGGGGCTGGCTGCACCGACATATGGCTGCCTAGACACACACAGCACTATCATATAGCTGATAATCATATTTCTTTGGCTTAGACCCACACAGCACCGACATATGGCTGCATGGACACACAGCAGAGACATATGGCTGCCTGGACACACACAGCACTGACATATGGCTGCCTGGACACACAGAGAGACATATAGCTGCCTGGACACACACATCACCGACACATGGCAGACTAGACACACACAGCACCGACATATGGCTGCCTGCCCGGACACACACAGAGACATATGGCTGCCTATAAACACACAGCATCATCGCATGGCTGCCTGAATACACACAGCACCATACATATGGCTGCCTGGACAAAATAAATTTGATTTGATTTTGTTTTGTTTTTAGCATGTTAAGGACCGTATGTAGTACACAAGGCCTATATGCAATCCGGTTCTGTGCAAGAAAGCCCGCTCCCTCTTCTTCAGTCGTCTTTTACGACTCGCTCTGTGCTGCAAGCCAATTCTTAGTTCCCCGGCCTGCAGAGGGCCCAAAAAAATTGAATATACCACACTAGAATTAGAATTAACGACAGGTATGTCATACCTGGTTTGTGTTGTGAAGGTAGGACAGGGCGGGTAGACGACCTCTGCTTCTGAAGCGCGCACTGCTCAGCAGGACGTGAGTGGACGCGCTCGCAGGGAAGTACAGGCAGCTCGGGTACGTGTCGCATATCTACATCACATAACAGAAACGTTTGTTGTACTTCGAGCGACAGACAATACAAATGCTGGCCAACATAATGATACAGCCAAATCAACAACGTGCATTAGCAAGCGGACTGTAGCACATGATGTCATGTGGTAACACTGGCGTCTGCCATATAATGAGTCGCTTTGATTACTTTTGCCGAAATCTTCTTTGTAAATTTGCAGCAAGATCCACCTCTGTAGCAAATCATGTGAAGAAATGTCAACTCCAGCTATGACGGCCCTGAATCTACCGACGTCTAAATTTCATAAAATCTTACCTTTGACGCCCCCTAGCGCAATGGAGGGAAGCCTCAAATTTCCTTAATAATTTTCCTGGACTCGGGCAAGTGTCCTCCACAATTTGGCTATTTCGGATATATCCGTTAAAAGGTTGGCAGTCATATCTCAAATTGGGTATCCATCTCTCAATGGATCGGTTGGCATTACAGCTATACCATTACCAGCTCATTTGGAATTATCGCCCCTTGCAACCAACCATCAGTCTAATTAGAGCACGGTCTAATTTCTACATCGCAGCCTGGTTTTCTAGCTAAACGCTCTACGTGTACAAACTTACTGGAATCAATGTGTGATTGGACTGATAATTTGGATCAAC
>JAQIWG010002662.1:0-19751 GCA_034695025.1 Chamaedrilus cognettii | reverse complement strand
GGGGGGAGCGGGGGAGGGGGGGAGCGTAGGGAGCGGGTACCGACGGGACTTTTTTTTTATTTAAGATCTTAAGCTTGTTTAATTAAGATAAGGTCAATTTTACGTCGCGATACAAAACCGCCCCTGCACTTCCTGCGTGTAATAGCTACATATCAAATAAGTCGCGTACAATGAGCAAAAATCTTCAAAATCTTCAAAATATTTCAATTGCTGGCTTAATTGATTTCGCATTATACACAAAACTGATTTAAATGCGTCTCATTAACCTAATTTAAATAAAATACATGTAGCTATTTTCCTAAGTGCTGTAATGACTAGATTGCCGGTGTTATTGGCTGAAATGTCACGGACCCACGGTAGACCAGTGGGAGAGGTCACTTTCAGATTTGTTATGATTGTCTCAATGGCGACGGAGCGGTTTGATCTTTGGGGGGGGAGAGTGTGCCATAGACCTATTTTATGGGGGGCATTGCCCCTCACTTACTAGGAAACTTACTCTATGTCAAAAAAGCTTCGTTTAAATTATTATGAATCGCTCTTTATCATCAGCAGTGGGAGCGCTCATGTTGACATGTTAACGTTAATGTTGGTAGGAGCGCAAGGCCTAAATTTAGTCAGCAGTGGGAGCGCCGCTCCCATGCCCTCCCCCCGCCCCTACTTAAACTACTGCCGGGCTAGCTGCGTACTACTGGCGAGCTCTATGCTCTATAGAAATGAAATTCCTCAATAAAATTACGACCATGGATTCCCCCTAAGAAAGCGAGCTACGAGATAGTTCCTTTAAAACACTCTCGTGAGCACCCCAACCCCCTTCTACACGATTGTGAGTTCGGCACAAGAAGCAAAGCGCTCCCTTTATAAGGGAGATCTTCTTAAAATCTCATTTTAAAAGTTTGGCAGTAGCGCGGGATGCCCCAATAAAATAAATTCTTAGTGCTAGCTGCAAGCGCTGGTTATCGTGCAGTTTCTCACAGGGATGTATGGTCGCGGATTTGGCGGTGGGGGACCATATTCTTTGAGAGAAAACTATGGATTCTCAAATACTAAACTATCCCCCCCCACTCCCCCGCTTGCATTGTCTTCACTGTTGATACAGAAATCTTCTGTTTCAGCAACTTTCTGGGATTTGAATGTCCCGTCAGCTTCTTGTAAGCGACAATACTCCCTAGTGTTAGGATTAAAAGAAGATTCGAGCTTTTCTGCAACCATTAGGTCAAAAAGTCCCATAAAATATTTGACATCGTTACGTCACATCAGATAGTACCGTAACTGCACCGTTAATCGAGTATTGTATTGAACCATTGTTTCTTCGTTCAAATTTTTTGTGTAAAACCAGTTCCTGTACAAAACCAGTTGGGTTCATTTGTGTGCAGCTAAGAGACAATTCCCAAGTTTGTATAGGTGTCCATTTCACGGCGCTAGTTTTAATATCAGCAATCGTGCTTTACTGGTTAAAAATTGTACAAGGGCTGAGAATTTGATATCGTCGTCAATATTATTAAGTAAAAACTGCTGTTCTAATTCTGAAAAATTGAGTGGTAACTCCGATGCTTCAATCGGCATGGTTCGCACACATGCTTTCAATATATCATGAGCCCTTTGAGTCTTCGCCCCGCTTGTAATCGCGTATCATGCTTGCATCGATGTCAGCTTTATGTATAGCCTCGTTACTTGTGATCAAGCTTTTTGCATAGTTTCCAACATTTTACAATGTCTTATGTCAGATGCTTCCTGTAATGCAATTCTGCCCGTTTGTGCCCGTTTGTCGCGTTTGTGCCCGTTTGTCGCGTTTGTGCCCGTTTGTCGCGTTTATTCGCGGCTTCTTGCAATGCAATTCGATCTAAGGCCTAGTTGTTCAATAAGGAGTTATTTGGTTTTAAATAATCATAGAACAAAAATAACGTCACGATCCAATCAGATTCGATACAGGATTGTTTGAATAACACGCCAATATTAGGGAGTTACTCAAACAATCCTGGATCGCTCATCTATGGTTCAAATAACTCCCTATTGAACAACTCGGCCTAACTGTGCCTGTCTCTCACGCCTGTCCGCATCTTCTTGCCATGCAACTCTATCCAAATGCGCCATTTACTCACGTTTTGCTACGTCAATGCATATTTGTTTATCACGTTTTTCTCTGTCAATGCGCATTTGTTCGTCACGTCTTTCAGCAGCAAGTTTGTCTGCACGCATTTGTTCTTGCGTAGTCCGCATTAATTGCATCTGCTGTTGTTGCATTGCGGCTAGCATCTGTGCAAACATGTCGCTCGAAGCAGACGGATATTCCACACCTAGGGTTTTGAACAACAGGAGTTTTGGCAACGGTCACTGGGACTGACGCTTTAGGATATAAATGAGCAAATACTGTTATGGCCAGGACTGCATTTTGTGCAGCGCTAGCAATATTCAACTGCTTGCGAGTGAGACCCACGTTATATATTAAATCATCCCGCGACAAGCCTCAATTTTATCCATCTCCAGATCCGGTAAACCCGATTTGATCCCAGCCTAAAGCCGGTCATCTAAAGATTGGTCACATTGGCTTTCAGTAGAAGATCAATGTTAGCCCATACACTCGCCATGATTTCGAATCAACTCGACACTGATTAACAATTAATCATCATGGGTCCAAAGTACAAATACTATTTGAAAATCTTTTATTCAGTTAAATTGCCCGATTAGATATTCGTTTACTTATTAATCATGCATTTGCTCATACGCACTTCTTCATTGTATATACTTTACATTAAATATTATTTTGGCTTTTATTTCAAATTGGTTTTGATTTAAGTTATTCAAAATTCAAAATGAAACCGAAATTTTCACTGCCAACAGTTCACCGTACATATCACGTTATACTAGCCAAGGAGGTGTAAGATATCAATGGATATGATATTTCCCCTTTCACAAAAGAAAAATTATAGCATATTATTTTGTATGTAATACTTGAACGTGACTGTGGGGTGACTGTGACGTTACTGTCACGTAACTGACGTCAAATCTTGACAGCAACTAGCAGACGAGCAAATCACAGATTTCATACTCAGATGTATTTAATGTCACGTCACAACTCTCGGACATACAGGACGCAGCACACAGAACCTCAGATGACGTCCTTGTGACGTCACTGCTCTCTGACGTCAAGTCGTCGAAGCAAACATCGGACACGGACTGACGGGACGCAGCACACAGAGCCTCTAATGTTAGAGCCCCTCAGCATGTGACGTCACGGCTCTCTGACGACACGTCGTCGCTGCAAACAGCAGACAGACTGATTATACGCAGCACCCACAGCCTTCGATATCAGAACTCCTCAGCATGTGACGTCACGGCACTGTGACTTCACGTCGTGAAGACAAACAACAGACGAGCTCTCTGACACGAAGACTCCGATGTCGTGAATGTGACGTCACATCTCACTGACGGACATGTAGTCTGTTTTCCAACACTCGTTTACCCGCTCCACGTGAACACACGTTCCTCCGCTCCAGGCGAACAAGCTTTTCCCCACTGCAGGCGAACACGCGTTTCCCAGCTGCAGGCGAACACGCGTGTCTCCGCTGCAGGCGAACACGCGTGTCTCCGCTGCAGGCGGACACGCGTTTCTTCGCTCCCCGTCACCGATCAACACCTTAAGCAGGTGTTCAGATGTACAGCAATGATTGTAGTCTTATCCGTATACAAATACTCACACACTTGTGACGTCACGAAACTCCGACGCTGCACACTGACAATAGACGTTTAAATAGCTCACCCAAGATGCGAGGTGATTCATCCAGTCGTAATGACTTCCAATTTCTAGCCGGTCTTCTGTGCCACGCAGGTAGAGGTTTCTTCACATGCAAAGAAATAAACGAGCTTTATTGTCACTCACGGTAGGCGTAGGCAGCTGTTCATCCACAAAAAGCAGTAGCTGCCTCACAGAACAGGTGTACTTGTACTCTGTCTAGCAAGCAAACTCCAGTAGACGTGCAGCTCCGTCCAGCAAATAGGCGTACTTGTCCTCCAGGCGTCAGAGCAGACGAAGACACGCCGCAGAGCGAGAAGGCCGTCAAGCCTACGGAGCACGTGTAGTCTCCCTTGCTCGACCTGTGTATCTGAAAAACTAAGCTAAAACCTTTCTACCTAATATTGCTTAAATTAGGTATTAGCGTTTCTCACTGAACAAACTGTAGGCTAATTTAGCCTAATTCTACTATTCTGTGGAATTTGACACCCCTAGGCTGCGACGTGTAATGTAGCCCAGCCAAACGACTCCAGGGTCCAGTTTATTACAGCCTCTGAATACTGCCTATAAACTATCCACTATTTAGGTCGCCACAAATGTGACGCTCTTCGTTTCCTTCTTATATTTGTCACTCTCTCGCTATATATAGGCCTACCAAGACGTACATTTTAGTTGCATCTCAAACGGCGTTCTAAATAAAGAAGTTTAATTAATAAGTTGATAATACAGGTTTTCAGGTGTAAAACTTTCTAGCTATGTGTATACACGTCTAGCCACAGCAGGTGCAACATTAATTGACCTTTACTCTTCTACAATTTACAGCAATACGCCCTGTCACGTATACCACGAGCCAACTGCTTGAGGCTCCAAAATTAATTCAATTTACAGGGCGTTAAATATTTACGGCAAATATTTTATATGATCTTTAAAATTATAGTTCAAAGCATGATAGAGATTTTCACAGCGACCAAAGAAGGGGGAGCGGTTTTGTGGCTGCCCTCTTACACACAACCGGACCGTAATAGTCTTCGCTACACACATGCGGTCCTTAAAATCTTAAAAACAAGAAGAAGAAGATCACCATTACTCTCGAGTTTCGTTAAATTTAGTCCAGTCCCAAAGTTATGAGCTTTAGAAATTTATAGGTGGATATTCTGCTGCAAAAACTGCCATTATGCATGGTGTTTCAATGGATTAATAACCAAACAATACATCCAACGTACATCCAAAACTCAAACTTGGTAAAATTAATATTGACATTGTGACGCTAAACTTGGTATCAACTATAGCTCTGCCATGTTTGCTGCACGCTGTGGAAGCACTGCCTTTAACAAAGACGCTTATTCGAAACATCGAGCATCCGTGGAGTCGTGTCTTCGTGAAGATTTTTGGAAGTTTTGATGCATCTGTAATTGCAGATTGTCTATTTTATACAGGATATACTACTGTTGAGCAATTAGCTAGCTTTCGCAAGACTAAATTTTAAAATTTGTTACCATTTAGTCCGAGTCATTTGATAAGAACATTGTTTAGCGTTTTATCTGCCGAGGTTAGCACTGTTTGGTAGCCTGGCATAACTAGTTTGCTTTTTTCTAATTTCTTGTAGTCTGAACTGCCATAGATTCTGTACACTGCGCGATATTGTTGTACGTTGTATGTTTTCTACTGCCTTAGTGGCGAATACAGTTTTATATAACACATTTTTTCCTTTAACTATCAAAGTTAGCAATATTTTCGTATTATTTGGTCAAATTAATGTCATTCTGTGAAGTGCTTAGGCAGCCGGATGTCACGTAGCATATGCTACTCATGTTTTTGAAGGCTACGACGACACCTGGTTCATAACAATGAGGCGCAACGCTACGCTCATTTTAAAAAGGCTAAACTGACTCTGTTCATAGCACTCGTAAAACATAGGAATTCAAAGCGAAAATCATATATAAATTTGCCCTGCCTGTCTGAAATAGCGCATGTATTTACTTACTTTACATACTTTACCACCGGTGTCATCCGATGTAACTATGATCAGACGTTACTGCGTTACCCTCCCCCTGCTACACATCCCAACCCCAAAAAACCCTCCCCCCTTCCCGGGAACCCACTACCTCCTTCTTCCTCCCCCCCCCCCCCAACGGGCTGCCACGTACACGCACTTTAATACTTATCAAGCTATAATAGCATGCTTCACGCAGCCGAGGCAATGTCTCATAGACACACGATGTCATCTCGTTATCACACTACTTTTTTGGGCCTGCTGCGGTACAAACCGCACTAATGTTGTAGGCTTGTGCGCCTGGCTGTTACGCTGTCTTCCAACCGTGCACGGTTCGCTGCCGGCGAGACTCGACTTTGGCCCTGTTCAGTGTTCGCTGCGCTTCTATTGTTAGGCTATAGCCTACATGTCACGTATGCGGCGGGCCGGGCACCTTACACCAGTCCATATGCACAGTGAGTTCAAAAAAACATGCAGCAAACACTTGATTAATTGTTTACCAGTGTTCTACTCGTTACTTTTCTCAGAGAGGTCGTTATTTCTTTAGGGGAGAGGGTGTTGTTCGTAGTTCAAATTTTTGATTCCGTAGGAAGCTCACGACCGGGGTGTGGCGGGGGGGGGGGGGCAGGGGGCAGTGTTAATGACAAATTTAGAGACTCTTCTTAACAGTACTTGTCCACCTTTGACACTATTTCTTTCACAGTGCTTCTTCATTTTTAGACTATTCCAGCAACAGCTACTGCTTATACACACTAGTGCTTTACTCTAACAAAATGCTGAAATACAACTTGAACCCCCGGCGGGACGGATTTATAAAAAATGGGTTAAACCCCCAGAGGGGGTCTACGAAATTCTCTGCCGTAATCCGATCGACTTCAAAATAATTTTTGCTTCTGCAATGCCAAACAAATTTGCAAAACATTCATACATTTTCCCATCAAGCAGCCGGACCATGTTGTACACTGAGAAATTTGATAAATAAAAATTGTACATTTCCCAGCATAAAAAAGCTGAAATCACGCAGTTTAAAAAAGCTGAACGCATTTCACTGAATTTTGTTGTTGCTGAGAAATCTTATATAAACATGTTCTTCTTTAGCTCACACACCAGTGCAAAGTCTGTTGTTAGTTGTTTATTATTGTGGAAGAAGTAAATTGCAGCTGAAAATAACTCCCCCGTGGAAGCTAGGGAATCAATAATAGGCTTGCAGCCCAGAGCTCCCCGGGCGAGTCGTAAAGGGCGACTAAAGAGGAGGGAGCGGTATGAGCATGAATCTCCGCACAGAACCGGACTGTAACAGTCTTCGCTACTACTCACGGTCCTTTAATTTTCAAAACCATCACTGCAGCTATGTGCTCAGAACAGCGTTTAGTCAGTGGGTGGTGGTGTCGGTGAGCGTTTAGAAGTTGGGCTGTGCCGAACGGATATTAATTTTCTGTTGTTTCTGGACTACCGTATCACTCAATAAAACTTACCACTGAGATGAGTCCTCTATCTCAGTAACTGTCGTCAGTGTTGTACACAATATTCTTTCAAATCATGGGCCTATCCGCTATCCAGTATCCTGCGGCATTTATTCATGAAATCAACGTTTTGATGTTTTATATAGCTCAGTCCACTACGACAACATCATTAATGATGCGAATGTTTGAGGAAACGATTTATTCATTTCGATGCAAATTTCATTCAGCTTTATATTGGAGCGAATAGATTTAGAAGTATAGTAACGTTTGAATGAGTTACATACAGTCAAATTTTTTGCTATGATTGCTGTTAGCTACAGTCTGCTATGTTTTTTGGACTCACAGTGTATATACATTATACATGTAGGCAGAACTCCGCAGGCTTAGTGGTCTATGCTTGCCTACACGCCTAGATCTATAGGCCAAGGGCTTTTATATTGTAGCCGCTGGCACCGCCGAAATTACACTTTGCGCACATATTATATGTAGTTTAATGGGAAAGTAGTATATTTAGGCGAATATTTTACGGATGTGTGACACCAGCTACAAGGCCTAGGGTAGGCCTAATTAAAATAATCCAATTTGATTGATCGCTAGCAGGCAACGTAAGGATATACGGTGTGTTAATTGCTACATGTCAACGATAACAAGAAGCAAGTACACGATGTCCTGCACAGATAGCGTACTATATATTACAAGTATGTTTTTTAAGCTTTTAGCCTCGTCACTCACACGGATAAGAACATGACGTGTGATGTGAAACAGTTCCGATCGTTTTGAATGTTTTGTCCTGTTTCAGCAGTGGCGTTCTCGTGGCAATAGGCTAACTGCAGCTTGATGCGTTTGATGACTGCTCTAAGTACAAAACAAATACATGTTATTTGAAGCCGATGATCAAAAGTTTATTTTTTATTAGGATTGTGATGCCAGCTCGCTACTTCGAAATCATCAGACTACCATGGGCAACTCCTGCATCGCACCACGGACAAAAAGCAAAAACCTTACTTGTTTCGCCTTCGCCAATGGTCTGTCAGATGTGAAGCCAAGTTCTACTAAAGATAGTAGCAAGATAAATCCAATCGATGGATACACCTCGTTGCACATCGCTGTCAAACAATGCGACGAGAGAGCCGTCCTCAGGCTGCTGGCTACAAACCATGGAGGTCACTGTGCTGTGGATGTCGACGCGCGAGATATATCTGGTAGAACTGCGCTGATGCTCGCTGTGCGAGGAACCAGTATGAACATCATCCTTGCCCTGCTTAAAGCTCACCTTAAAGACGACAGCGGTAGTTTTCTAGATGTCAAAGCGATGGACCAAGATGGCAATACGTTGTTGCATCACGTTGCCGAGAGAGGCAACGCTCTAACAGTTCGCATGCTTCGTGCTTTGGAACTGTATGGTGTCAATGTCATTGATTGTTCTAAATGGCTGGCCAAAACCAAAAAAAAAAAAGGTGAAAACATTCAGATGTTGAACTCGCAAGAAGCACGCACACGGGGAGTCCGAATTCATAACAGCGCGAAAATCAAGTCACTAGATTTAAGTTTCAGACCAAACATTTGCAATCGCGACGGAAGGACGGCTTTGATGATAGCTGCAGAGAGAGGAGAAGCGGATGTTGTCAAGGCGCTTCTGGAGTTCGACGACGTCGACGTCGCTGCTTGTGAGGAGAATGGTATGAACGCTCTGCACCTGACGGTGAAATGCGTTAAGAAAGCAAGCAAAAACGGGTGGTTGACGGTGAGCGACATTACAAGCGACAAACTAACGAGACGAGGACTAGCAGGCATTGCACATAAACGGGCCCATCATTTGCAAACCATGGCGGCGCTAATTGAACACGGGTCGAATGTTGACTCCGAGGACTTCGACGGGGACACTGCCCTGCATCTTGCATGTGATGCAATGCAATGGAACTCTGAGCTTGTTGAGGCTCTGCAATCACACGGCGCGTTGGTTAATCGACGAAATTGCAGCGGAAAGACACCGCTTCACAAAGCCATCAAAATCAGCGGTGATGTAGGCGTGCTAAAGGGAGTCGATTCACAAATAAGGGATCAGCTGCTGATGACAGCGATAGACTGCATTACATGTCCGCTCTGCAGAGAAACACGCATCGAAATGATTCAGAACCCCGCGCTGCGAACTAGTATCGTTAGGGAACAAAAAAAGAGGTCGAAATACGATATTTTTGCAGACGTGGTCATGCGTGTGGGAATGGAAGAAAAATTTTCTGGAAACGTTCTCGAGTACTGGTACCGTACAATGTACATGTTCAAGTTCTATTACCAAGAAGATCGATTTAGTGATTTGCCCGAATGTTCGCATATGCGCGACGCTGATATCTTGCGTCGGTGCCTTGAAATCGCTGCTGAACACGCAATAGTACCAGACAAGCGTGGTCGGACCTTTCTTCACCTTTGCTTAACATTGATATTAAACGATGAGTTGGATTGTTTTTACACATCGCCTGATGCGAAGTGGGATGGACATGCTTTTTCAGTCATCGACAGGCGGCTCATTTTCTGCAGCCCTGCAGATTTAATAGCAATAATTCCAAAATTTGTACATGATCAAGATAGCAGCGGACGAACAGTCCTGCACTACGTTGCCTTAGCTGGATTATTACCGAAACAGTGGAAGGACCATTTTGAAGAAGCGTTGCTTGCAGCGATTGACCCGGATGTGAGAGACAAATACGGTCGCACTGCGCTGCACTACGCTCGAAATGAGGACCGCTACGCGTTGTTGGTAGAACGCGGCACTGACGTTACAGTAACGGATATGTACGGACAAACTGCTGAACAACTCAGAGATGTTTATCTAAACTGTATATTTGCCAAAGATTCAAACCACCCATTAAATGTGCTTCCGGAATACTTTGACGTTATACCAGGACTCTTTTCAATTAATATGGTAAAAGCTACATTTCAGCAAACTGAGAGTTCAGCATCTTCATCATATACCCCAGATTGGGCAACTCAGTTTGGATTCCTTAACGGCATTGCCTCGGAGATATTGGAGCTATTGATCACGTATTTACAACGTCTGATCGCTGCAATGGAATCGACCAATCCACTGTTTGAGGCTCGCGTGGTATCGGTAGGCAGTTCCCACGAAGGATGTATGACAATAGCTCCGGACGAATTCGACGTTGATATTCCTTTGACGAAGTTTTCTGATATCTGCGAGATAGCAAGCTCACCTGCGTGTCCAAAAGGATATGCTTTTCTTAGACGTAGAAAAAATATCCAGAATATTGAATGTTTGAACAATTGCTTTGACGAAAATGGTGTCTTAATGACAAGCGCATTAAGATTGGTCGTTTTCAAAAACTTTAAGAAGGCATTAAGAAAGACAGAAATTTGGAAGGCAGAATTCTCAATTGAACCCGACATTAAATTTGATCGCGAATTGTACGTCTACCACGCCGACAGCGTGTGTATGACTTTAAAACTAGTCGTTAGCAAAAATGTCGAGGGTATTTATGTTTCCTTCCCTATATCACTTGACATTGTTCCGTGCATTGAAATTCCGGAATTCTGGCCTGATGATGCCACGCGCAATGTCAGCAAGAGTTTAAAATCAGACGGATGTTTTCTGGTGTTAGATCAGCCACAAAAAGTCTATCCTTGGATTCCCGTCTCGATCCCGTACGCTCGCATATCGTTCGCTCGAGCAGAGAGCAGCGTCATTCGCAGCTGTTCGGCGGTTGTCAAGGCAGCGTATATGGTAGCAAAGCTGCTGCATGTTTTCGAAAGGCGCGTTGCGCCGTGTACGTCGCACGTTTTTAAGACAGCCATCCTTCACTGCGTGGCGGTAACCGCTAGAGACAAAACCAAGCGATCCAGTCCCTGGACTACATCATACCATTCAGTGACTATTACCCAACTGAAATGCTTTGCTAAGAAATTGTTTTGTTGCGTGCTGAAGTTTCACGAGAATGGCTCTGTTCCATCCTATTTTTTGTCACAGAACTCTTTGCGTGTGTGGCCTTTGGAACGCTTTCTGAAAAACTTTTCTTCACGAGTTCATGCATATCGAGCGTCTGCTGAAAAAGTGAACGAGTTTTTCACAGATATGTCAATATTTCGGGTCACACACTATGCCAAGGAGAGAGTAGCAGGTGTGATTGACTGCTTCAACCAGATTCGAGCAGCGAGGCGGGCGTGCTGTGAAGAAGGTGAATCTGATCGAGAGCCTGACGTCTTCGACGTCTCCAATCCGCTCGTCGAGTATTCTGAAAAGTTCTTGTCGTCGTTTGCACATTTCCTACCAACGCACTAGTTCGATGAATTTTTCTTTCGTAAATGTTATACATGCAATTCTCTTTGCGCAACGTTTCAGGCAAGGTGCATTTTTATGATTAAACCGATTTGCATTTTATGGTTTTTCGAAGAACATCATTCTCCTGCAAGAACTGACATTTGAATTTTTTGATCTCTGATGATCTGCACAGAGGGCAAACTGCTATTTATTAGTTAAACGTGATTGTATTGTGACATAGTATTATTATTTTTTTTAACTTCTGATTAATTTTATATATAAAAATAAATAAACATTTATAACTTCAGTACATAAATACATACAAGAAATAAAGGCACTGAGTGTCAAGTTACCTGGCTAATCGTAATGAAAATACACCTCCGTAAAGGCAGTGGCAGTATGCCCATGCCTAACCCCCCTTACAGCAAATTAATGATCATTTTGTAATTGCCTCATAAATTACAGACAAAAAAATACAGAATATACCGCGCGAGAAAGAGAATACAGATGGAACGACAGATATACAACATGAAACACAAAATAATAATACTTTTATTAAAGTCAAGTTTCTATGTTTTGAATTCGCGATTCATGCCGAATAATTTGTTAAAGTAAGTATTTTTCTATGAAGACGTTTAATGAACTTTACAAGGACGTAACCATGTTTATCTGCCCTAGATGTGCTTACATATAAAATTATAGATATAGTATATTATAGATATTATTATCAGATCGTAATCCCGTTTGGAAAATATTAATTATTATTTTAACTATCTATACTGTTTTGAAACAGTTGCCGCGAAATATACTGGATTTTTTTGAGACATCCATGCGCCAGTGCACCTTTAGTTGTGCACAACGCTTATCATGAGCATGCAGCCATACAGTGTGCACCTTTTAGCCGGTAGAAATTAGGCCAAAATATAGGCCTACTACGTTACATTGCTCGACCAATGTTTAAACGAACTGATGAAACTACACAAGTGCCACCAAAGCGGAGTTTTTTAACGTTCTAAATAAAAACTGAATTTTTTTATATTCTCAATACCGGCTCACATGCAAGCGCAGAGAGTTGGAGCAATCAATTTATTCAGAAATAGCTTTGTAAAAAACCAGCGGCGATGGTGCATTGGACAATCCGCGTGTTCGCTCTCCGGCCATCCAAAACTTCACAGTTGATGCGAACTAGGCTTACATTTGTGGCGCATTATTTGCTGTTGATCAGCTTTAATTAAATTTGTTGTAGAGCCATGTCACGTGATTGCGAGAAGATTCTATATATATAATGAGACTCGCAAAAGGCTAACTTGATTCAGACGCGTACCATTCGTATTATGAGCGCGTCCTTAAATAACCTGAAAAAACAAAGGCTAATTTGACCTGCTTAATATCGCTAAAAGAGTTCAGCGTATGAGTTCAGTAATTATTGAATTACGACGCACGATGTTTATTGGCCATTTATTGTTGCCAATAACAGTGTGTCTATCTCGTCATTGCTGCTATTTGCTCAATCCAAGTCTATATTAGTCCTCTGTGACCTATATAGAGGTCTAATTTTAAAATGCATCGTCTTCAGTTGAATGTACTTTAATGATACTGGATATACGTGTAACTACTTTAATCATACCTTTAAGTTTTTTTTTATAATCCAGCAAATTCACAAGAATTTATATTTTTTATGAATGGACGAACAACAAGCTATCATCGGCATGGAACCAAATCTATGAGCGTTGTGAGTTCATCTCTTGTAATCGTTGTCGATATGGCATATTTGTACAAATGTATGCCTCTATAGTCTGTTCCCATAGTTCTAATAATTTGGTTATAATTAATTATACGAATAATAATTACGCTCAGGCATAACAATAATTATCGTTGGCTAATCTTATTTTGATCATTACTTTGCAGACGTTTCTCACATACGACCCAAATTGAAAGATGTCAGTATCATGCATTTAGTCTATATATAAAGTTCACAATGATCAGTGATCAGGTCAACCTAACATGCAAGCCCCGACAGCTTCATTAACATTTTTGGTCTAAGTTGGAACGCGCAGACTAACCGTTACGCTACGGGCCTAGTAACAGGCGGCAGTCTCGTCCTTTGACCGCAGTTATTATAATAGCTCACGAGTGTCCAGAAATAGATCGGTGCTTCGGCTGGATGCGTTCAATTATAGTAGCAGGCCCTAGGCCCGTAATTAAGTTCTGCAACTCGGCTACAGGCAGTAATATGCAGAAGGGGAAGCTTAGGGCACCAATTTAAGTCACCCGGTGGCCGGTTGTGTTTCGAATTTCACATACTACTATTATCTAGGAGAGGTTAGGTACATGTATGTTACGATATACGTTTTAATGGGCAATACATTGTAGGCCCCAACTTTCTAATAGATAGGATGTAATACTAAATACACACGTATATGTATTTTCTAATATAGCCTATAGCAGGTCAATACATGTACAGTGTATCTTAAATTAAATCAAATCAAGTCAAATGCGTTTTATTTTAGACTTTGGTAGAACAACAAGCATGAGAGTTAAACATGTCAAGTCTAAAGCAATGACATACAGGCGCTGAGCTTCATTCAGCTTCATTCAACAGCATTCTCAGCGCAGACTAACGTATGCCACTCAGTTTCGCCCACATGAACAATGTCATGCGTGCTACAATGCATGACGTATTTTCTTCATAATAGCTGCTATGTGTCACGTGCGGCTGAGATCTTACTAATTACAGTTACACGGTAAAAGCTGCATCATGCAGAGCATAAAACAGTGTCACTTCAGTTGAACTCGCGGTGAGAACATCAGCATGTATCTTAGTTGGTAGACAACGCAATTTTACATAACTACAACAACTTCAACGTACAACAACTACCACTACAGGACTACAACTACGGACTGTGTCAAAAATTGACACAAATATAAAGCAATGATCCAAGTAAATGTTGTGAAAATTTAATTGACAACGCTTATTGCGTTCCGTAGTTATTGAAGAAATTCATTGGGTCCTTTACTTTTGAGCTACGGTGTAGATCTACACTTTGGCTGTTCGACACGGACTATAAACAACTACGGACTACAACTACAACAACTACAACTTTACACGACTACAACGTTGCAAAAATTACACGCAGTCTCGAAATAGCATTGGGCTTGACAATTTGACTATAAACCCCGCTCGCGGGCCTTTTCCCGCAAAATTCTGACGTTACTTTGTCTTATTAGCCAACAAAATATTGTCTCATTTCGCCCTTACTTGTAGGCACAACTAATATAACACTGAACCCAGTTGCAATTTGGTTACACCGTCGGTGGTTCTAGCGATACTGTGAGTAGGCGTTTGTTGTGGTGCGATCAGCACAAATAGCTTATACGAAATTTAATTGGCCTATTTCAATTCAATTCAATTTCAACGCGCTATTTTTGAGAATTGCTTTGAAAATGGACCTCGGTGATTCGCCGGGTGCGGGAGTGCGTCTTCGTGCCTTTGTGATACTGACGTCGTGCAGCATCGTCATATTTCAGCCGCATGGTAGGCCCACACTCAGGGGAGGGGGTAGCTATAGGCAACAAGTCAACTTCTTTGTTCCCCGGGTTGAAGGGGAGAGGAGACTAGCAAATAATTAATAAAGCGCATCAAGACTAAATCATGGTCCCCACCCTCGTCCGCGGTGGGGACGTACCCCCACCATCCCATAGGCGGCTACCCACTGCCCACACATGTTGCTTGAATAATTTTTTCTGCATGAGCGTCATTTTTTGTGACATTTTTGGTCAGTGTTCAATTATTTGATCTGCCAACTTGCGTGCAAACAGTGACGCAGCGAGGTCTCTTAGAGCCCTGAGCCAAGGTCTGACACATGGCGCCCCAACACACGATTCCCTCATCAATAGTTATGAGCCGGTACGAAAAAGGGGAGGGGGGGGGGCAGGGACGCAACTTTTTGCAAGATTCACAAAATTGCAATTTTTACACAAATATGCCACGTTTAAACAAATGTTTGGCTAAAAACGGCATGCGTTTTGCATCAATTGGCGCGCCCGCAACATTTGCAAGGAAAGGTGAATTTTTCCTGGTAACTAAATTTCGAATCCGCAAACATTCTAAATGACGGCCAGCCAGGCCTACTGCATTACTATTCTGCTTTTTGGCTATTTCGGATTGATTGTCAGTTAATCGTGATTATTTTCTACCTAAGTGAACAATTATTGTGTGAGCAGTGCCTGAAAATACAAAGCTCTTGCACGCATCAGGCCGAGGATAGCTTATACTCAATTCCAAAGCTCATAACTTTGATCAAATTTTGTATAAGCTCACCGTACATACATGTATCATTTCATGAATATTTCGCGCAATTAATTCGAATCATCGCTTTTTCAGTTTTACGATAATGTACACCGTGTCCCGATGAAACTGATAACACTTTAAACTTGTCATAACTCGGTTAAAAGTTATCAGAATGGTCTGAAACTGTATGCGCAACAACTGTATCTATATCTACAATAACACGGAAATTTGTAGAGCAATGCGAGTCATTGTGACAAAATTATGGCTGTTTTAAAAAAAGTACCGAAAAAAAAGTTTTCAACATTAGTTGCTGCGTATTGTGTGCCTACTGTCAAGTTACAAACAAGCGGTCTAGAAATTCAGTCCACTGTTTGATTGCTTGATTTGTGTATAATTTGGTGATCAAACAACGGCCGCTTTCAAGCATACGAGTTAAAGTGGTGATTAACGTCACGAATGCCAGTATGATAAACGCGCTCCTCCAGTAGAGGTGTAGACTCTACACTCCATATCTGAGGGTCTAGCGGATATAACCAAATCTTGTGCAATGTGGATGCAACCAAGGAGGACACTTTGTACATCAGTTTTGACTGAATTTATGCTCTGCTTGGTCGCCACTGGACTGTAATGGCAACGTCATGTAATACGTAACAACGAATGTGGAAACGTTTTTTTCGGCGGTATCTTATTGGTATCGGCGTATCTTTCGGCGGTCAGCCATCATTTTGTCAAAACTTATTTCTCTACAAATTTCCAGGTTGGTGTAGATATGGGTGCAGTTGTTTTTTATAAAATTTCAGACCAATCTGATAACTTTTGACCGAGCGAGTTTGAAGTGTTATAATTTGCATCGGGACAGGGTGTAGATTTGAATCGTATTTTCCTGCAATGATTGCATGCAATCATTGCATTCGATGCTGCTGTTGTTCGTGATTGCCCATATAGCTAGCGCTATCCGGTGCTCGGTCTGCGACTCTGTGTACGTGGGTCTCGCCAACTGTCTGGACCCTCCGTCAGCGCAGCAGTGTCAGGCCAAGTACACGCACTGCGTCTCCATGGCCTACTTCACGCAGGAGGGTATGTATCGCTTGAGTTTATTAGTGCGGTTGAATTGGTCAATGGTCGTTGCAGACAGACCAAGACAACGAACATGGACATAACCCAAACCTTACCCCTAAACTAAGCTTAAAATAACCCTAAACAAACTCTAAAATAACGGCTAGAAAGTAAAAGTAACATCACAGCTAGAAAAAACTCAGCTTGAAAATTAAGACGTGAGAATGCTACGGATAGGATAAAGTAGAGGGCGGGTGTCCATGGCTGCAAATGGCCTACCCCCGTGGAAACGGGGAATGCGGCCACAAAACGTGAGTGTGTGTGTATGTAACTATAAAATAACCCTAAACCAACCTTAAGCCAACCCTGAACCATCTAATCATGAACTAAGAAAATAGTCTGTATATAAATAGAATGCTGCTGCTTTGTTGCTGCCGTAAGTTTAAGCATTGCGTGCAAAAATTAATTTGACATTTTTTGACGCAATCGATAAGCTCAGGGGGCACGAGATTGCCGCTGGGGATCACGCCGGGGATCACGCCGCTGGGGAACGAGATTAAAGTCGTGAACTCCTTCACATACCTAGGGGTACAGATTGTGAGTACCGGCCGTAGTAAGTCTGAAATCCGGCAGAGAATTGAAATAGCGCGCAGCTGCTTCAAGCAACAAGATAAACACATCTGGCGCTCCAGGATTAAGCTCGTAACCATGATCCGCCTCTACAACGCGTACTGTGCTGCGCGCAGCTGTGCTGCTGCATCGTGCTGACACATGGACACTGAGTGCCATGCTGACAAAAAGCTGGATGCCTTCGATCAGTGGTGCCTGCGTCTCATTCTTCTGATTTCGTACAAGAACCATGTGACCAATATTGAAGTCAGGCGCTGAACGCAGCAACCAGTGGTGTCGGAGACAATACGTCAGAGACGCCTGCAACTGTTCGGCCACATCACTCGCAAGGACCCCGCTATGGACCACACATGGGCACTGAGAGCCGCCATCGACATCCCACCGAAGGGCTGGAAGCGATCTGTGGGGAAGCCCAGGAACACCTGGACTCGCACTGTGGAGGGGTACCTGAAGCCCTTTAACATGGCGCTAAACGCGGAGTGGAGGAAGGCGCAGAACAAGCCCGCTTGGAGCTCACTCACGCTCAATGCTACGCAGCCCGCGGCAAGCTGACAAACGAACGATTAACACCGACTTTTAAAATGGAGGAGGGTAACCTCAGCAAAAAGACTAATGTCTGATTTCATCAAATGTTCCTGAGCCAAGGAAAATTCACTAGAAGATGCAGAAAATGAAGAATTTAACGCCAGTTCGTACGCTCTACATGTACGTGCCATTATGTCAGCAATATTTATACAACAATCTACAATACAGTAAGTCTGCAAAATGCTTGCAATAATATTTCTATCATTTTTCCTACAATATGCCTACAATTTTCACACAGAAAGACAAGCCCATGCCTAAAGAAATTCCTGAATCTGCCTATGTATACATACACCAGATTGCATATTAAATATTGCCTAGTCTCGCGTTTGAATTGCGGAGTCCCGTCTGTAGAGAAATTACAGAGTAATCAATAAATTGAGTCTGTGTCAAGTTGTCAACATGGCCAGCTTAAATTATTCAGCTGCATGTATTTCGTGAGGTTAAGCTTCTACTGGTTTATCATTGATTTACTAATTGTCAGGTGCGTTGGATGGATACATCCGTGGCTGCTCGGTGACCAACAAGACGGACGGCTGGTGCGTAGACGCCTTTGAGCACGGCAGTGAGGAGCGCGGGACGTACAAGATCTGCGTCGTGAACTGCGACACGGATAGTTGCAACGACGCTTCTTCCACTCCGCATCTGATAGACGGCGCACCAGCACATTTGCAGCCGTTAGGGAAATCCACATATGTTCACTGAAAGGGTTCAGGACTATCGTCACACACTGTTGCCACACACTGAAGCTGTTCTGTAAACTTCTCACATAGTGCATGGTGTAAGATGTCTACAGAACTGCTTCAGTGTGTGCCCCCCCGCCCTTCCCGTCCCTCATCCCCCAGTGCGGATGGACACCTTTTAACACTATATTCTAGGGGACACCTTGGCTCAAATTTTTAATATTCTGTATGTTTCATTGGCCCATTGCGTTTCGGAAGTTTGTAACAAATCGCCGGGCCCGTGAGGCCACTGGAGAAGTCCCTAACCCGGTTATTCCTTGCCCCTCGATGGTGGTTTTGAGTGAACTCGCCCGGCAGCGCGCGGGACCGCCGGACGAGGGCCGCGGTCTCAATTCTATATAACAAATAAACTGCACATCAAATATGCATACACAACGCATTTTGATGCAAAAGAGGTTAAAAATAAAGGTCCGTAAGGGACACTATATATGGGCATTATTCTTGTTCATTGTTCGCTGTTCTGAACTACACAGTTTTTTTAGTATCCATTGGCCTAATAGTGGTTACAGCTATACTATCAATTCCCACTATCTTTATAAAGCAAGACAAAATCCGATTGTAATCAAGCGGTACAATGCAATACAATACAATACAATGTGTTTTATTCCTTCAATGCATCTCGATATAAACATCAACATTTTAAGTGATTGCATGCATGAAATGGAAAAGGATGACGAGGCTAAAGAGCGCTTCAAACGCCACCCTGCACATGCTACAATTGCCGCACGCACAAACAAGGCTCAAAACAGTTCATTACAAAGTACTTAATAACAAGGAAAACATAAAAATAACTCTCAAATAAATATTTTGGTTACAGTTCATAGTTTTATCCACATACAGTATGTTCATCAGTTCAATTCCAATCAAATTTTGTCTAGGCTATTTTGTTACAGCGTCCGCTACTGAGGTATCCATTTTTTAAAGTTGCAGAAAATTGACAATTTAATATAGAAAAATAAATCTATTAAACGCTAGTAAACTATTCAAAGCTGT
>JAQIWG010002661.1:0-19753 GCA_034695025.1 Chamaedrilus cognettii | reverse complement strand
GGATTTGAAAAAATGAGTTTTAAGCCTGGATTTAAAGGAGAAAAGGGACTTAGCCGATCTGATGTCCTTCGGTAGATACCATGAATATTCAAATGGCAGGATCATTGACCCTAGCACGATGGTTAAACGTGCTGAGACTTCTCGATACAACAATTATAAGCGGCGTTTATTTTAGCATTGATACACAAATCCTTTTTGAAACAGGGCCTACTATAGATAGCTTTCTAAACCTTTCCCTATGCGCTTACTACTTCAACGTCAAAAGGTGCCCGCGTCTCACGAATTATTTAAGTTGACGCCTCGAAGATTATAGTCTGCAGGATGAACATATGATATGAATCCGGAGTTGCCTTACGAATTTGTCAAAGCTAAAAAGTGAAAATTACCTTGCAAAGCCATAATAATCAATCTTCCAGTATTCTTCCTCAGCCTAAGGACTGTTTTTTGTTCTAAAATATACCTCAGGATGACCGATAAGGGGCCGTTCACAAATTAGATAACGTTGAAAAACGTCTTTTTTAACTCACGCACCTACCCCACCTAACGGATGATAACGGAAGGCGTAACTACCCGCCCCAACGTTAGATAACACTCTAGCTTTCGACCACCCCATGCACAAAATTTCTCAAAAGATCCCTCGACGGGGGGGGGGGGGTGGTGCTGACGGAATTTTTCCTGCCAAAAATACATATTTTTATCTTGACGAGACCAAACATCAATCCGGTTGACTTATTGCACGATTTTTAGGTTTGTTATATAACATTATGTTAAACCATCCACCCTCCCCACATAACGCCTCCTAACAAATAGCTTACCACCCACCTTAAAGCGTTATCTAATTTGTGAACGGCCCCTTACTAGTCGTCTAGAGCCTATAACGCACCCAGCAGATTTTGATGATGTGATGATATATGATGTATATGAGTTACCAATATGAGGGGCGTCTTTCACCAACAATATTTTCAAGAGAGTGAAATCACATAAATTTTAGGATCCAAATAAAATAATTGAACTATCTTGAACAAAAATTGTCACTCTAGGGATTGCAATTAATTTTTTTCAAGAGAGTTTAATTGAAGCTATTTGCAAGGGCATTGAAAGCTTGAAGAGAGAGAGTACAATAGTCCAACATCTTGAAATGGGCGCAAAAGGCATCATATTCGTTCTTATTTGGAAGCCCTCGATTGAAATCAGAGTTGTCACTATTTAAGAAAAAAAATGTATTTAGAATTTAATAAAAGCACATCACCACAATCTTTACGCGGATATTTTCGCCCTGATCTCTAATATCGAAAACGCGTAGGCCTATTTTTACTTTCAAACTGAAGGTTAGGCACTGAGATTTTTCAAAAAATTGACCACGTCGTTACAAGAGTTTGTCTGTTCCCTCTTTCTATGTCAAATCAATGATTTTTCAATCGTACATCACAGAAGTTATCCATTTTTGTGGAAAAAAGTATTTTTTAACCTTCTGATGGAGAAAAAGCAGAAAAGCACCAGAGCCCCAATAACGCATCAATTTGATCAGAAATCACACTACATTGATTGAATTAAACCGCATTTCAAACGTTTTAATTGCACAATTTAAATGCAGTATGGGAAAACCGTGAAAACGAATAATGTGACAGGCGTATCACTCAAATTGGATTAGGCCTACGTTTCTCGCAACTGAAAGCTTTAAACGTAAGCCTAATTCAATTTGAGTGATATGAAATCAAATTATTCGAATCAGATTATTATTAGTCTTTGACGGTTTTTTCATACTGCACTTAAATTGTGAATGTGAATAGCAATGTGAATGTGAATGTGTTAAATTATCGCATAGGTCAGCTCATTGTCGCTGACCCTTGGCAATTTCTCTTTTTTTCGCGTCCATCAAAATGCATCACGTCCCGAAAGCGGCTCTTGTTGGGGCCACGAGTCAATTAATGCACCGTAATTGCTTTTTCGCTTTGGACTCCTTGGAATTATTCTGAAAGAAATTCTATTTTGCACCTCAATAGAACTCGTACGACGAAGAGTGAGTGGTTTAATTGAGTTCTGAGCGCAAAATCGGCTAAATAATTTGAAGGAGAGGCTAGTGATGGTAATAGCTCTGCACTTTTGTCGCTGTAAATTAGACGTTGGTTTGAAGTAGCCTGTTCACTTTCAGCGGTGCGACGAAGCACATGTAGATCTTGTAGGCCGACGTTGCTGGCTTTATGGACGGACACTTAAATTTCTGTTAGCTGAAAGTGCTGAAATTTCTTTCCGTAACTATTCAGCGTGTATATTTAGTATAATTTACCATACGCGCTACGATGCTTAACTTGGACTCGCAATTGAATTATTCTGAAAGAAATTATATTTTGCACGATACGAAGTCACCATTTTGCACGATACGAAGTCACCATTTTGCACGATACGAAGACACCATTGTGCACCATACGTAGACATAAGTTTGCACCGTACGAAGACAGCATTTTGCACCGTACGAAGACAGCATTTTGCACCATATGAAGGCACAATTTTGCACCATATGAAGGCACAATTTTGCACCATATGAAGGCACAATTTTGCACCATATGAAGGCACATTTTTGCACCATATGAAGACACCATTTTGCATCATACCGTACGACGAAGTGTAACAATATTGAGTTGCTTGTATATCATCATAGCGTTGTGTGCTAAGCGAATTCGAAATAAGCCGAGCTCTGCTGGGGGGCGGAAAGGGACGATCGCGCCCCCAGAAATGTGAATTTATAATGCAGTGGAGTGTGCTTGAGGAGAAATCGCCCCCCCCAGACTATCGCTTCTGAAGGCAATCGCCCCCCCCCCAAAAAAAAAAATTCTGTCAGCACCCGACCCCCTCCCCCGGCTCACAAGTTCAGCATGGAAAGGAAAAATCATGATTTTGGGCCAAAATCGCCCCCAGGATGACAGGCTGGATCCGCCCCTAAATAAGTCTACCGTAACGGTACTCATTTCAAATTTCTAATAAATTAGGTCTGGGGCGTACTGAACATCGACAAACAGCAGCCAATCACAAATTTCGATAAAAGTATAATAAAGCGTTCCCACAGGTCCACAGCGTCGACAAGGACGCTGTGGACCGTTGTCGCCAAATTAAAAATATTTGTTTAAAGTCTTCTTAAGCCACTCTCAATAGTTAATTTTAAAAAGCAAATAGCTTATCTTTTTTTTAAATGTGAGAAATCCGATTCTAAAGCCGTATTTTGCCAAGTTTTCCACTCTACTTTGAAAAATTAACGTTGAAATAAATTGTAAAAAATATAATTGCTAAAAAACCGCACCGGGATCGAAATTTTTGACTTCAGATTCGAATTCCCCATATTAAATTACAGTGTAATGCGATATCTTGCTGAACAAAAAAATGTATGCAATGGTCGCTGGTTTGTATCTACTGAAGTACATATGGTCATAACTGCAGTCTGAGCTGGCAAAATTAAAAAAATATCATTGACGTTCAAGCGGTTCGCTGCTAAATTCATGTAGAGTCAATTCAGAAATCAATTAAGTCAAAATGTTGACGGGACAGGCTACAGCAGCTAAGCAGCTTTAAATTGAGCTTGTTTGGCTATAGGCCTGGAGCGAAGAATAAGACGCGACGAGATATTTAAAGACTTCAGTTAAGACTGTGAGGTCTGCGCAAATATTAATCTTGAAAATAATATGCAGCAGATCTCTGAGAGAACGAAATAAAACTGAAAATAGATTGAACCTTCTTGCCAATGAGCGAAAAAGTGGCTCGGTTCTGTTGGTAGGCCTACATGTATGCTGTGATTCTTTATAGTACTACAAGTAGGCCTCTGATTAGCTTAGAGTATCACAGTTATTCCTGTTCGATACTGGCTATCGATATACTTTGGTTTGTATTAATATTTTTTGATAAGCATTATGTGCAAGCCGATGCAATTGCAGTTGATTTTTTTTGTTTGAGAACGTGATCCATGTCCGATGATTAAGCTGTTCAATAATAATAAGCCTATGCCTGACAATTTCTTATTTGCTATATTTTGCGTTTGCAGAATTTCTGAAGAAAGTTGGGGCCACGGAAGGTCAGTTGTTTTATTATATCTTTGTATTTCGATAATGCCGTCGTAATGATCTCAGTCTTGAGCCTTTTGTTGTAATTCTATTGCGGTGGCAAACTTATAAATAATATTTCGCTCCCATCTACTGCAGACCTATGTTTTCAAATGCATTGAGCCGCTATATAGCTCTAGGCTTGCAGCCCAGAGCTACCCGGGCGAGTCGTACAAGGCAACTAAAGAAGGGTTCTTAGCTTGGCAAAGCCGAGACCTAGGCATTGAAACGGACTGTAATAGTCTTCGTTGCTTACACACGGTCCTTAAATTCTCAACAAGAGAGAGATGTTAGCTAAAAGGTCTGCTAGAGCTCTAAAGTGTCTGGATTATTTCACTGCTGATTCACGCAAATATAATAGCTTGATTTTGATGCAGCTGCGTCGGTTTACTCTATCCAAGGCTTATACGCCTAGATATCTGGACCGACGATCACGGCGGTGATTCTTCAGGTGCAATATTTACACGATCCGGAAGCAGGAAGATCACCGAGCGAGTCACGACTCAATTATTTTCGCTCCTTTACAGCCTTTTCTATAGTCGCAGATGTCGACGTCCAAGGATAAAGACCGATGAAAGCAAGTCCACTAGGCTACCTTTAAAATAGGCTACCTTTAAAATTAAATGTTAGCCGTGCTGCTTCCGAGACTAAAGCATTTGAAGAACGTGGTCGATTAAAAAATACGTTCTAAGTTACGTTAGATTCGCGTTGGATAAGACAAGCGTTCATTGCATTGCAAATCTCATGCATTGTAACACGTTCAACGAGAAAGTTATGAGACTTCAGTCAAGCTTCAGTCAAGTCAAGCTTCAGTCAAAGTCATGGCAAAGTTAATGCTAATCACTAAGCGAGCAGGTTCTTTACCTCCTTGACAAAAGCACTCGTCTATGATCTCGATTAATTGAAACTGAGTATAGCAATGTTTATCTAAAATCGAAGTTTAGCCATGTCTGCTAAAAATGTAGGTTCAAATCGCATATTGGGCCAATAGGCGCGCTCACTGTGCGCCTGGCTCGCGTTGCCAGCAGCGGCTTTCAAAGCCTCGTGAATTCATCAAAACGAACACGATCGGTGCTGTTGCGCTACCTGTACTATTAATTAGCGATTGTATTGAGTTACGAATACCATATAGGCTATTGATTTCGATTTCTGACAATATGTGGATAATGTTTTGGATCCGCTGCAAGCCGGGGAACAGTGCTGGCAGCTCGGAGCTCCTCGGGCGAGTCATAAAAGGCGACTAAAGAGGGGCGAACAGTCTGTGCGTAGCCCTCCGCACAGAACCGGACTGCATTAGCCTATCTACTATTCGTTATGCTATTCGGTCGTGTAAACACGGTCTTTAAACTTTTAGACCATCTGACAATCTTTTAGGCCATCTGACAATCTTTTAGACCATCTGACAATCTTTTAGACCATCTGACAATCTTTTAGACCATCTGACAATCTTTTAGGCCATCTGACAATCTTTTAGACCATCTGACTATCTTGTAGACCAATCTGTCCTATCGAAAAACGTACATGATAACATCATACAGGCCTAGATACTGCTACAGTAGTGTACGGCATCCGTCTACAAATTAAAACATTCGAGCCTTTAATGCAGGCCTATGGCTAAATTCGCAAGCAAACGATGGCTTCAGCGGCAAACGCCAACTCCATGTTTTCCAAGATAATTCAAAATATGACTTGTTTACACATTCGACAGTCGTGAAGACTAATTGCTGTCGTCTATTTTTGTTCGATCCGTCACCGCCAAGTGTTCTGCGTCGCTTACAGTATTGTAGAACGTCTCGTTTTCTGAGGTCGTGTATTGCTTAATTAGATCAGCGGCTGCCCGCGTACAGCCAATACCCGTCGCGGACATGTGCTGGTGCTCACCGCGGAGCCGCAGGCAGCAAATCGAATTATTATGCATTGAGAGAATGACCGAGTTGGGATGAGGAACACCGCGGCAGTTTCGCCGACGGATTAGTGTAGGTGGAAGACTGAAATAGTAGCGGAAAGTTATTTATGAGTCCCTTCAGACAGTTTGGTATCATTCAATTCATTTTGTTATCATTGAGACTGAGTCAGAATGTTCGAATTTGTTCGCGGCATGCGTCAAAATAATTGTCAATCATAATAGCAATAATGTAGGATGTATACATTATTGTTGACCTGTTGCTGCCGTCAAGATTTGGCCTATACTGTTCTGTTTGATCATTTCATCGCTGTCAATAAATAGATTTCCCTCTTTTACAAAAAACTAACCACCTTTTTTGACGTCTATGCCATATGTTAATGTCCATTTTTCACAGAGGTTAGGCGCTTTGCTCCCTGGTGAGGACTGCTGGAGCTGGGTTTTTTTGTTACAACTAGATGCCCTTCCTGACGCCAATCAAGTTAATGATTATCTGGCACGTGGTTAGCAGCTATATAGCGACACTAAGTCGTATGTGTTGAACAGCGTTGCTGAAGGGCCTGTTTGTGTGCATGGTTTGATACAATGTAGTTGCAACGCAGGGTCTTGAACCTAGGTCCTCTGGACTCTCTGCCCGAGGCCTTAATCACTACACTTAATCACTTAATCACTACACTACAGCCCCCTCCTTTATACAGAATAATATTATATAATAATAAGATTTTTCATTAAACATCAGCTTGTTAAAGGACTAAGACACCAACGCCATTCTGTGAGCAGAAAAGAAATCAAAAGAACTTCGACTGAAATATAGTCTATCATTAGAAATGGGATTCGGAAACAGGAGCGAAATGAACAGTGGCCAGAATCTAGGCTAGAGTTGAATATCAGTTCTCAAATTCAATTCAACGACACGAGCAATTCCGTCGACTTGCATCCGCTGTTGCGTTAACCCCGTTTTGATGTGTTTGCCTCAAACAATAGATTCCATTAGCTGATTATACAGCCGTTGGTCTAACAGTTACTGCATTCCCTGTGGTAGAGCCAACATTACAGTCATTTTACAGTCAAACGAGGACTTTGAACTGCATTCTTTTCAACTTCTTGCATTTAAAATAAGAGTATTTCAAAAGTAAGGTTGTCCAGAAGTTGCTTTTGAAATGCATGTCAATTTTAGCGGACGAAACTCGAGAGGTTAATTGAATTTCATCTTGCTTTTGTAACGCGAGTTGTGATCTCTCTTTTTTTACTCTGTCAGACGGCGCTTTTAAAATGCTAGCATTTGAAAAACAAGCTTTTCAAGCGCAAGCTTTTCCAAAGCACGAATCGTGCTTTGGGAAAGCATCGTTTGACCATGGTGTAAAGCTCTATTATGAAATTTGCCATCGTAGGGTTACAAACATATCATGAACTTGCATGCGACTGCATAAACCAATGCATCATAATAGTAATATTGCTGATTCAGTAATCTAGTAGTTTATCGCAGAAAACCTGGTGCACAATTTAGTGAGGTTTTATATCGTTAAACGACCAACTGTAACACAGGGCATAATTATAATGAATGAAAGATTACAGCTGCATACTTCTGTGCAGTTGTACTCGTTTTTTAGTTTAGTGCGTAGCACAAAGACGGTCCGGTTTTGTGCAGTGCAAGAGAGACACCGGCACAGAACCGCTCCCCCTTCTTTAGTCGCCTTTTACGACTCGCCCAGGGAACTCTGTACTGTAAGCCAATTCTTTCTTCTCCGGCTTGCAGTTGTACTTGCATGCCAATAGAGAAATCTCAGGCTTTGGGTTGCTAAACCAAATTCTTGAAAATGTGCATTTAGTATACCTCTAATTTGATTGCTGCACAGTTTCATATATGAAACCGAGAGACTGAAAGACTGAAACATACGAATCACCTTAACTGTCGCGCATTTCAATTTACAACTGCACGTTCTGCATTTTTGCGGTCGTGGACATCGCGTACTTGAGCCTGTTTCGTTCATACATGTAGATCGAGGTCTAAGCTCATTTGGAAGGAGAGCGTCACTCAGGATTATTTAGTCAGCGTGAGCCACATTTGACCACAGAGCGCGCACGATGATGTCATTTTAGAATCGAAAAGTCGCGGAGATAGGCCTACAGGTTGATATTATGGCCGATTTATTATATCCCATTGTTGAAAATCGATTTCGTTACAAGTTTTAAGTTTGTGTCTCAAACCTTCAAGCTGTAGTTGTAGCCTAGTTTGAGATTTTATTTTAATACGCATTGACATTTTTATTGATATTCATCAACTTTGAAGCGCTAGACTACATTATAATGCTGCTAAACCTACTAGAGGTTAATATGGGCATATATTTATCGATTATTGTTGAAGCAGGCGAATGTGATCAAAATATGCCATATCCAGTACCTTCTCAGAACCAGTGCAATGCTGCCTGCAGTTAGTGCAAACATGTTGTTGCTTTACTACTGTAAGTCCCATACCAGGACTAGGCCAACTCCGTCACTCGGTTACGGTGATAAAAGTAGCCTCAACAGACGCTATTTTATTCTGCACCTGTAGTGACTTAGTCCAAATGACAGACGCGAATCGTTAGATTATACACCTTAAGACAATCGTATGAAGGTGGAGGCCCGAGCATTAAGTGGATCCTCCATATTTAGAAGATGATAAGGTCCTCCGTAAGGAAAATAAAATGTTGTGTTCAAATATTTAAATAGCGGGAGAAAATCCTGAATATATGCAGTGTTGCAAAAAACCGAAATCTCTGGCGCCGTTTAGTCAATCTGTTCAGTCGATTCTCATCTGTTCGGTCAATTTACATTGATTACGTTCCGTTGATTCTCATCTGTTCAGTCGATTTTTATCTGTTCAGTCGATTCTCATCTGTTCAGTCAATTTCAATCTGTTCAGCCGACTTTCTATCTGTTCAATCGAGTCTCATTTATTCAGTCGATTTTCATCTGTGCCATCGATTAAAATCTGTTGAGTTAATTTTAATCAGTTCAATCAATTCTCTACTGTTCAATCGATTCTCATTCTGTTCAGTCGATTCCCGTGGAAGCTGCTCCCGGACCGGATGTGCTTCCGCGAGTCGTGCGCCCTCGACCAGGACTGCTGCCTGAGGTACAACCACTGCGACCGTTCGGCGCGCGTCTGCGTCGACTGCTGGTTCGGGTCGAGCTGCCTGACGGAGCAGCAGTGCTGCCTCAAGTACCCCTACTGCCACCGGGACTCGAGGGACGAAGCGGCGCTGGTAGAGGAGGGAGGGGCGGGCGTCGTCATGGGCAGATGCGTCGATACGATCTGACGTCACGAGTGACGTCGGGTCGAGATGATTCATCGACTGGAGGCGAAAGGAGTCTTTCGTGACGGCAGATCGTGTCTGGAGGGCTTGATGAGTCATTTAAAGTCATGGACAGATGGGTCAAAGCTATCTGACGTCACGCGCGACGTCGGGTCGAGATAATTCATCGACGGGAGGAATGACGTCATTGGAGGGTGCGATGAGTCGTGCAAGAGAGCAGGGACGTAGAAAGGGACGGGCTACCCGACTAACCCAACGTTGAATGAAAGCGTGATTTTGTGCATGAATGAATAAAACTATAAGTGGCGATCTAACGTCGCAATGTAATAATGATTGCCGCTGCTGCAAGCACACGCGCGCAGTAGCAGTCAATGGAACTGTGACGTCATTTCAACTTTTGCATTTTTTCCGTGCATGCACGACATCGCGGTTTTATGCATGCGTGCTGACGAAGATTTTTGGAACCATAATTTGCGAGGCTTAACTTTTTTATGGTCCTATGTCCTTTCACGATCATTGACGAGGCGTTCAAAATTTTTGGGGAGATTTAAACATTTCAGATGATTTTGAACTTTCTGTTGAAAAACATGCAGTACCGCATCAAAAACAAAAACGAAAAATTCCATGTCTTAGGGGGTGTTCGAACCTCCAAACCCACTCCAGTTTGCGGCCCTAGCTGGTTGTGTCTGAGGAGATAATGTGGAGATGTCATTCCAGGCTGTGATGAGTAGAGCTTGTTAGAATAAGTCAATGCTGTTAATGGTGTTGCTTGGAGGGTTTAGCAGTGACGTCATGGGGCATCAGACTCAGTACCAGTTGTTCAATCGGGAGTTATTTAGTTCTAAATTGTCACATAGCAATAATGACGCCACTACGCAATTGGATTTTTGTATAGTATATCATAGATCTAATCTCAACTCTCTATTATTAGCGGTTATAGAATAGATCTCAGATCATTCAAATAACTCTCAATTGAAAAACTTGGCCCTTAGTTATAGTGGATTGAAATGGGTACTAGGGGCAAATTCTTCGATGGAGAGTTTTCGTTTTAAATTGTCACAGAACAAAAACGACATCATGATCTAATCTGATCACGTAAATTGGAACTCAGATCCAATTTTAACTTGCTATTATTGGCGGTTCTAGATAAGGTCTGAGATCATTGAAATAACATTGGATTGAACAGCTGGTCCTAAGTGTGATAATTTTATTAAAGTGATGACTTGACATTTTTATGGACAAATCGAAGAATGATGTTAATGGTTGAGGATGACATTTAGGCCCAGTTGTTCAATAGGGAGTTATGTGAACCATAGTTGAATGATCCAGGATTATTTGAATAACTCCCCAATATTGGCGTGTTATTCAAACAATCCTAGATCTAATTTGCGCGATCTGACTGGATCGTGACGTCACTTTTGTTCAATGATTATTTAAAACCAAATATCTCTTGATTGAGCAACTGAGCCACAGAGATAGCTTCCAGTCTATGAATCAATCCCCGACATTTATTCAAGTGACGCACATTGGGCAAGTTGTCCCGTTGTCAATGTTATCTAGACTCGTTGAACAAATCAGCATCATGAGTGTGACAGAGCGCTGTAGTAAAATAAAGTCGTTGTATCGGTGTGTAATCATTCCGTTTGTTTTAATTATTGATAGCTTTTTAAATCAGCAATATGACTGGCGCTATTCCATTACATTAAAATTTCATTTTAGGATAGCTTCATAATCAGGAGCCTCATTCATGTACATTTTTTATGATTATCTTAAATTTATTCCTAAGTCAAATTTAAACGAATAAAATCCATTCACCGACCGCTGTGACGTCATCATTCGGTTTGCGCGCGACCGTGCGGAGTTTCCAATAAAAAAGATAAGATTTGCTTAAGATTCTCTTAAGACAATCTTAGGACCAAGATTTGTATAAGATCGCTTCCTGAATGAGGCCCCTGGAATGTAGATTGATAAGTTCAATTTGTTGTGGATTTGTGAAACACGTGATCTGATTTGTAAGGCGGCTGGTATTGTCCAAAGAATTTGGACTACGATCGTTCTCGAATGGCTACGCTAGTAATATAGGTGCTGGCGCACACGGCACCAAAAATTGGACTGTCATGTGGCAGCAAAATGCTTGCGAAATCGGACGTTAACAATCAGGTCGACTTCAATTGGCCGTTTAGAATCAAGCTGATATTTCTCGTTAGGTTCATAGAAGTCCAAATTCTTGGGCATTATCTGCAGAGTCTGAGCCGTTCAGCTACAAACTAGCAGCCTAAACAGTTTTTATCACAAACATGATACACGTTTGCGATAAAAAAACTTTGAGATTAGTATAACCCTAGATTTGTATAACCCTAGATTTGTATAACCCTCGAATGGCCCAATGCTACTTCTTTTTTAAAACAAAAATAGTAAAAAATATTGTTAGTTTGCGACAACCAGACAATTTTTAATTCTGCACAAAACTATTTACTAATAACCCTAAACGCCCTGCAGGCCGGGGAAGAAAGAATTGGCTTGCAGCTCAGAGCTCTCCGACGAAGTTGTAAGAGGCGACTAAAGAAAAGGGGGAGCGGTTCTGTGCCGGCTCTCTTGCACAGGACCGGACTATATATATCCCTTGTGTGCTAAACTACAAAATAAAACAAATAATGAACCTAATGAACTTATTGAACTATGCATTAAATTGGTATATTTAAATGGCCTACCTCTATTAGAAATTCTATTGGTTAGGCCTAACTCTGGTGATAAAAACATAAAAGGATGCGAAATCCACTAACAAACATCAGTCTAATACTTACTTTTGACTAGTCTGTAGGCTATCTATAAATATCAAGATTGCAAACAATCTTTCCTGCTTAGCAGAATGATAATTGGACTGACTCTCTATTTTTTGTGATCTCACAGTACCCGCACTACAATGACTCGAACTAACTAACCTTCTTTTTATCGGGAAATCTGTTAATGTCCATGTTTTCACACTGGTTTACACGTTTTCGCTCGCCCTGATTAGGACTGCTGGAGCTGGGTTTTTACGGCAGATGCCCTTCCTGACGTCAACCAAATAAATAATTATCTGGCACGGCGTTAGCAGCTAACGACACTTGAGTGTTTAACAGCCTTGCGGAAGGGCCTGTAACGCACAATCACGGTTTTGTAGTTGACGGCGAGGTGACTTGAACCCTGGTCCTCTGGACTCAAGTTCGACACCTTAACCACTACACCCCAACGCCTCGACACGTATGAAACTGCAACTTTTGAAAAGCATAAAACTTGAATTAAGTGCGATTTATTGATTAATTAGACAGAGATAGATAGATGTATAATTGATGAGATGCAATCATGAAAACGCAAAAAGTTCCAGTTACAAAGACAACGATGATGGCGAAGGAGTTGACAAGGAATAAAAATAAATGCCAATATTATCTTATTCAATAACTAGGCCTAACCGAGAAATTCAGTTCAATCAAATCTAACTTTGGTACCGGTAGGGAAAGTTAACAGCACAATTATAAAGCACTGTGCTGCTGTCTAGGCTGAGTCATACATTGTCAGATCTTTAGTCCTACGTGGCGCGTGCAATTGTTCTGTCACATCATAACAAGGGCTAAGAAACTGTCAGCTACTCAGCTAGGCACTGAAATAAACACCAGTCTACATATGCTCATGGACAGACATCTGTCTAATAAATGACAGTTTGTTAGACGGTTCTACTGTAGTAAAGAACAGTTGCTTCATAATAATGCAATCAACTGTTTTTATTACACTCATCAATACCTTAGAATAGGCTATTGTATAACTAGAAATCATGGGCGAAACCATCGGAGGGGTCGGGAGGGGGGGTCGTGACCTCCCCAACTTGTGAGATGACCTCTCCATTTTTAAGCATTTTTCTACATAATATTTGATCTCGACCCCCAACCAACTTTTTTAATGACCTCTCCATTTTAAGCGATTTTCTATTTTTTTTTTATTGACCCCAATCTGACCCCGACCTCCTAAACTTTTAGAGCGTGGTTGCGCCCCTGCTACAGGTATGCTATTTGATGCCAGAGACCTATGGGCTCACAGTATTATCAGACAACTAATGTTACTTTAAAATGGATCAATTTCCAATCACATTAAGAATAAATATTTTTAGATAGCAATAAAATAAATGAACATAAAGAGATCATAAGCAAAGCAAAAGCAAAACTATAGCACAATCAATTGACGCAGAATGAAACACATTTTTGAACGTTAATCTACAAAAAACATTTCAAAATTTGAGACATTATCAGGCATGGTATTCAAGTGATGAGTCTAAGTCAATTGGATATACACTTATACGCTAAAGTCTTCTTAGCTAAACCATCCTTAATAACCTAATCTAGCTCCTAGTAATAATCCTCCTAGCTCACAACGAATGTGATCGTTGCAGTAAAAAAAAATTCCTAATTTTTCCGCTTTTGCCCCACTGTTATAAGCTCCTTAAAGTGTTAGTGCTAACTGTAATAGACCGGTGGTCTATTCGCTACGTCTGCATAAGTCTTTACATTTGAAAGTCTCTCCTTTGTTTTTCAATATAAATTTAGTAAATGTTAAGTCTTTCGCTTACGGGGAACTTGGAGGGTTCAAGGGAAAGGGGGAGGGAGAGCCCCCCCAGTTGACTTCAGCCAAGCCCATTTGAGTAAAAAATTGACATTAAAAATATGGATTGGGGGAGTCAATTATATAGCCCCCCTTGTTTTGGTTTTCAAGCCCCCCAGTTAAAATTAAGGAGAGTTCTTTCAAGCTTTTGTAACGTTGGTGATGGAAATGTGTCAAAATGCTAGTCTTACAGTCAATTTTTTTCTCCAAGTTAGATAAGATATGTTAAGAATGTTATTCATGTCCATCAGGAGATCAGGGGCCATGTATGCGACGTCTGGAAGGTCAAAAGTCTGTCAGCACACCCCCCCCCCTCGGTCGTGAGTTCTATGGAAAGGAACAATTTCTTCCACACGACTCGTATTTTTCTACTTCTCCCCCCCCCCTGAGCCCCCGCCCTGTTGTGGAA
Organism: Chamaedrilus cognettii; assembly: GCA_034695025.1. Taxonomy (NCBI): domain Eukaryota; kingdom Metazoa; phylum Annelida; class Clitellata; order Enchytraeida; family Enchytraeidae; genus Chamaedrilus; species Chamaedrilus cognettii. The sequence continues at coordinate 5,422 of JAQIWG010002661.1, read as the reverse complement.
GGTCTGAACCGCTACTGCACTGAAGGCTCAGGTGTTATTTTAACTTTTTGCCTTCATATCATATCCAGTTCTTTTTACAACAATACTTTCCCAGTCATTTCCTGTTAATTTTTCGTGGAGAGACACGAATTTAATCAAACAATTGACACTCTATCTCAAGCTCCCGTTGCTCATCATTACCACACGATTACAATTGTTCGCCCTATCAGGATTACAGTCTCGTCTTCCTGACTCGGGAATCAGGATTCGCGTTTATCGTGTTAAACTGAAACTTCATGCTGCTCGATTCAAGCAGCTACAGTTGTGGTTTATCTTGGCATTATATCGTCTGAAAAAGTAGCAGGCGCGAACATGAATAATAATGATAATAATAATAAACATCCACGTAGGGAAGTCATAAGCAAATTAGAAGCACAAATTCATCACAAGCTAACAAAGGAAGCTCGAATGTCTTCTCCAGTCAGTTTTAATTAAAGGAGGGCATCAGAGAAAGAATTTCATTAATATTCAGACATTAGAGTTGAATAAATCCATTTGTTTATTTTTGCTTATCATAATAGCACAGTATGGTTGAAAAACAAAACTTTCTTAGGAAGGCTTGTGTTAAAAAGCTCGTTTCAAGTATTTCAGAAACAGTTTCCATGAAACGTTGTACATTTCCGCATGCTATGATACGCATCAATGAGATCTTAGCACAAATCCAAGATCATACTCCAGAGCATATTTTGAAGAAAGTTTACCGCTTGACATTTCTGTGCACTTCTACTCTGCAGCTACACAGATAGGCCAAGATAGTCGGCTAACAGAGGTTTTTCAAGTGCAGTGCAGAACAGGGGGGTGCAGCTGACAGATTGTAATTTTTTTGGGACTTTTTCCAGAACTTAGGACTGCACATTCTTCAATTTAGAACCGAATAGTTCTGCTTTAAAACTGGGCACACAGATCACCTTGAAGACTGATCATTTGAGATAAAAACACACGTAGGACTGCGCACTCAATATGCGCAGTACTACTCCTGATCATGAGTCACCCAATCAAGCAGCGAACGTTCCCTCCTCGCTCCCGGTGTACTTCGGATAGAGCAGAATTGCCGTCGCCGACGCGGTCATCAGCGCAAACAACAACCAGAAGAAGAACCGATCCAACACCTGCGCCAGTTCCCGCCACTCCTCCGCGCTGCTTCCCGGGGGCTCCGCCTCCCCCACATCCCCCCCGCTCTCCCCATCTCTCAAAGAGTCCCTGTCGCCCCAACCGGATGTATTCCTACGCCGCGCAGCGCCCGGAGTGACGTCATCAAACCCTGACGTCACAATTCGACTTTTGCCATTCGTGACGCTATGCGACACCGGCGGACATTGCGAATCGCATGATTTTATCGGAATCACCGTTGCCTCCGAAGGCAAGAGCTGGGCTCCCGCTACCGTCTTGACCTCCCCCTGATGCCCAAAGCGCCCTCGGGCGTTCGCGTCCTGCCGCGATCGACGTCGCCAGATGTCGTCGGCCTGGTTGAAGGCGTGTCGGAGGGTCGGCAGGTGGGGCGGCGCCCCGTGGAGGGTGCGCACGCAGACGAGCCGCGCGAGGTAGACCAGGACGAGGCGGCGCACCCAGGGCGGGATGAGGTAGCGGGGGCCGCGGTGGTGCACGTTGAGGACGAGCACAGTCATGCAGACAGAGAACGTGCCAAGGGTCATTGTGGCCATGAGGTAGGTCACTGAGGGGAAACAGCAACAAGAACAGCCAGGTCACTGAGCGGGAACAGAATTGAACGGTTATTTATTAATTCATAATGCGAGACTACAAGAATAACTAACCACTACATGATCACGGCCTAATATACATGCAAGACAGTTAGGTCACAGAGGGTGAAAAGAATGGAATCGTATACAATTAATTCATAACACAATAACCTGTATTGTATTGTATTATGTTCGTTTATTTTTTACACTTTAAGGACCGTGTGTACCACAAAAACTATATACAGTCCGGCTCTGTGCATCCGCTCAGCTAGAACGCTCCCCCTTCTTTAGTAGCCTTTTACGACTCGCCATTGGCGCTCTGGGCTGCAAGCCAATTCTATGTTCCCCGGCCCGCAGGGGATGTATTGTGTACATGTATTATGAAATAGCGACGTTGAGTCATAATGTAAGATAGTTACTGTTAGGGCATGGAGTGGGAACAGAATGGAATCATCGTTAATTCATAAAGTAAGACGATCAGATCACTGAACAAAAACAGAATGAAATATACAGCTAAACAGTTATTAACAACCCATAAAATTGTTGGGCTCCACTCAATGGTTGTTCAATAAGGACCCAGGGCTATGAAAATAGGAATTATGGCAAATTATTGCATCGGAAATATCAAAATCTGTCAGCACCCCCTCTTCGATCGTGCGTTCTGGACGGGAGAAAAGAGTCTCTCGTCACCACCCCTCCCCTCCTCCGGGGGTTGTGAGTACAGCACGTGACGAAGAATATAGCGAGTGCTGCACGGGAGGGAAAAATCAAATCCCCCTCCCAAATTAAACTCAGGCCCCGCACCCACCGATGAGGGGTATATCGAGCGAGGTGCGCGGAATATTGTCGGCTATCATGAGCAGGAAGACTGTGAACGCGAGTAGGACTGATATCCCCAGCGAGATCTTCTCCCCGGCGTCAGGGGGCAGACAGAATCCGATCATGATGAGGACGGAGAGCATGACGCAGGGCACGACGATGTTCATAATGTAGAACTTGTAGCGCCGCTTGAGGTGCAGCGTGAAGACGACGTGCGCGTAGCCGTCTAGCGAGTTGTTGCGCAGGCACGTCATGTTCCACTCGGCCGCCGTCCCGTAAACCTGGAAAATTTAGTTATTTCTATTTTTTTCCGTTTTGTTGCAAAAAGTTCTTTTTTCTTACCAGTCCGACCACGGAAGAAGAGAATAATACCAATAATCCACAGAAACAAGACGGTCCAGTGTAGAAATGGAAACAAAATAGCGCCAAATAAAGCCGCAACCACGTTGAAGAACAAGTGTCAAAGCCAATATTTTCGAAAAAGGCTAGGTGTATAGCGGATATTGGTGAGAAAGGGGGAGACTGAGGTTGTATGGAAATGTGGAACGTATGAATGAGGAAGATCGGGTATCAGCATGTAGATATGTTATTATTGTGGGGGGCAAAGTTGGGAGTTGGAGGGGAAAGAAAACATGGAGCGAGGCAAGTGGAGAGCGATACGAATGAACGTGGCATGAGTAGAGAGATGGCAAAGAATCGAGAGTTGTGGGGGAGTCTCATCATGGAAAACGTCAAACGTCCAACCCGTGCTAGCACGGAATGTCAACGTAAAACGTAAATGATGATGATGATGATGGCGCGGCAGCAATGTTTAAACTTCAAACTAACCATCAAAATCGTCATCTTGTTGCACAAACTCTGGCTCAAATCAGTGCATTCATTTTTTAGCAAACATGTAAAACAGGCGCCGTGTCCCATCGTATTCTCTTCTCACCATCTTCGATATAAGGACTGCAAAACATAAAACTTTTGCTGCATGTTGTTGCCCCGGTAAAATTACCAATTTTAGGTTGCCTCTTAGAAATTTGACTGCACTTAATTATTTTGCCGTTTTGAGGACTGTCCGTTATAATAATAGCTTCTGCAGCTTTATTTTAGCTGCACGTAAATGTATCGAGTTTTGCAAATTTTCGAAACTCGTCAAGATTACACGCACGTGAAAGTTTCATGCTTTACAGTAAAGCGCTGTCTCTGACCTCCCATTCCCCATTGACGCGGAAGTCGTGCGTGTGGATGGCGTTGGACGCATTGCTGATGTTCATCTTGGAGCTGTAGTAGCTGTACGCCCCTATCTGCAAGAAGCAGTGCTGCGTGTCGAAGGGAAAGAACGCGATGTCGATGTCGCAGGTCGTCCGGAAGATTCCGCCCGGCTCCCAGTGCAGCTTCCCGTCAGAATGGAGCAGGACTCGGATCCGCTCAAAGTCAGGCATCAGCTCTTCCGCCCTACATGGATTTCGGTTGCGTTATAATGGAAACGTTTGTTTTATTCTCGAGCAAGCACATGTTCACGCAAGTATATCCATAGAATGCATAAACAAAACGCAAGTATAATGTGACAAAATGCATGTACTATGCACTCTCTAGAACGCAGCCTAGTTCAATTGAAAGTCAATCTAGTACTAAGGCCGAAAAGGTCATCAGCTTAATCTGCATCAATCGCAGCGTTGTTCCTTACAATTAATTCCAAACGAACAAACATTTCCAAACATTTCAATACAGCAGCGATGATAGAATGTACCTGGCATTGAGCTTTGGCAAATTATCATCCTTACTATCTTTATACACAGCTTTGGCGAAGTCAGCATAATGGTGATAATAACTAAACTAACTGCCTTCTTTGACGTTTATTCTGTTAACGTCCATGTTTTCACATAGATTAGACGTTTAACCCCTATTCAGATATTTTAGTCAAAATGCATTTTGAGACTATGTGACTTTACGTCTTTGCGACTTTGCGTCTTTGCGACATCGCGACTTTGCAACCTTAAGACTTTGCGACATTGCGACTTTGCGACTTTGCAACGCAAAGCATCCACTCGAGACTCCTCCTCGACACGCGGTGAGCCTCGACAAGATTTCGACAAGATTTTCTAGTCGGATATTTTAGTTAAAATGCCATAGTCCCTTCCTGACGTCAACCAAATACATACTTCATACCAAATCTCGTCATTATTATTTGACTAGCGACTGGCGACACTTTTGTATTTAGCATTGTATCTTTGCTGAAGGGCCTGTAACGCATGATTTTATAGTTGCCGGAGCAGGACTTGAACCCAGGTCTTTGAAATTATATAGCGTCTGACACCTTAACCACTACATCACAGCGCCTCGCTGTAATGTAGTATAATGTTAATGATGATTATATCTAATCTATAGCAGATCTCAGATTCAATTCAATCATCAGCAATATCTTATCATAATTTTAATCATAATCTAATTTAAACTCGCTGTTAGTGGGGGTTCTACAATAGATGTGGGATTATTCAAATAATTTGCGATTCAGCAACTGGCCCTAAAAGTCATGGTACAATCGGAATTTTTCTTCTGTGACTATCTAAAACCAAATAACACTCAACTGAACAACTGAACACAAAGTTTGGCATTGGAAAAAAAAACTGACCCGTTCATCACGGCCAGTTCTGGAAGCCAGATTTTTTCTGCCTTGATTATGATGCTTGTGAGGTTCCCGAACTGCTCTTCTTTCCAAGCCAGCCGCTCATCCCTCCACTCCTGTGACAGAAAGTATCTTGTGCAATCATGTGCAGTAGAATGTATCTATTGATGTATCTACTGCACTCGTCTACATATTTGTCGTTAATTATCAATGGCCTTCTTGAACTGTTGTTCATTTAAATACGCATTCAATT
>JAQIWG010002660.1:0-19753 GCA_034695025.1 Chamaedrilus cognettii | reverse complement strand
CCATACCGGTGTTGAAGAGATCGGGTGCCAGCACACAGCCCTGACGCACACCCGAGGATACACGGAAAGCAGAGCTCTGTTGTACAGTAGCTTAGTAATAAATGCCATGATGAGAATGGAGTTGTATCGAATGTAATGTTCATTTCTATTAATATTCTCAATCATTATACAAAAATTAAAACCTTAGTAAAACTCATTAGATAAACCTACCAACCAAAAATCAATATTAGTTGGGAAGTTTTTGATTCTTTCAATATGTTTTAGTAGACAGTAAATCACATCGATTCTGATTAAAACTTATAAATTATCATTAATTCTATTTTTATTTAAATTAATAGTTTTAGTTAATCACGGTAAGAGGTTAAAATTACCTCCATCTCAAGGTTCAAGCGCAAATGACTTCAGCTAGCATGACTTTGGGCCACTTTACGACTAAAAGGTAATCGCCTACAGCATAAATTTCCTTCTCCATAAAAAACCTCTGCTTAGCATTCTCCTACAATATCCACCCAGCCCCCATCACTCGTTCTTCTTGCTTAGTTCTATACGAGCCGCGGCGGCCAGCCTGGCCCGGTGCTCGTTGTACGCCCGGTCAGTCCCCAGCGCCCAATCCCACCAGCGAAACGTCGACGAGTAGTTGCCGACAAAGTTGTAGTGGTGGAAGTCGTGGAAGCGCGCACCGGCGTAGCCCGGAATGAGGTGGAAAGGGTTGAGGTAGGGGATGTCGTAGCCGCTGTGCACGTCGATGGTTTCTAGAAGGCGGAACGTGACCCAGGCCCACATCATGGCGACGTGCGACGTGAGCAGGAGGATGCCGATGAAGAAACCAAACCCCAGCACTGGATATCACACAGCCGTACGCAATAATAATGAGATAGCGTTCACGCGCTCATATCATATCATGACATCGACATCCTACTATTGCTTCAGAAAACTGATAACAGTATTAAAAGAATTAGAATTTATATCCCCAAAAAAACATGTTGAACTTTAAATACAAATTTAAGCAATGTTAAGCATGTTAGATGTGCAACGATATGATGAAATCTTCTATACTCAGTGCATGTATATTGTACGTCAACATTGGTCCAAATAGAAATGTCGAAGTTATTCTTACCGTTCAGTATCAAAAATGTGACCAACAATACACAAAAAAACAAGACAATAAAAAATCCAAAATAAAAGACAATATTAAAGTGAGGAAGAAATGGCTTTTAACATCGTTCATACAACAGTGGAATTCAAATCGGTCGCAAAAAAAATCCAAAGCATAAACCTCTCCACCACAACACCTCAGCGCATCGACTGACCGACGGTCTCTACAGGGTGCGCGTACTCTGCGACCATGCCAAAGGGCGCTTGGAAGGTGTGGTGCACCTTGTGCACGTGCCGGTAGAAGCGCTTGTCGTGCATGAGGCGGTGGATCCAGTAGTGCCACGTGTCCTCCATTACCGCACACAGGAACACCTATGACGACCACGGTGGTGTTTGTCAGGGGGTTTGGGAGCAGAATTGACCCTCATAGCCCCTGGTATTGGGCCTAATTGCTTTACTGCAGAATATGTGTCTCTTTGGACAGTCTGTGACCTTTTATACTTTTTTGATTCAACACTGACGCTGGGTTTCTCCATCAAGTGTTAAAATTTAAATCCGAGATTAGTATCCGAAAAATCAATCACATAGAGTTAAATTAACCATAGATCAGGCTTTTATTGCTCTGATTGGATATAGTGACGTCATGACCTTGGATTTAATTTGAACACTTAATAGAAAAACTAGGCCTAACCCTCTTCATTGGGTGAGAAAACTTAATCAAAGATTAATCAACATTCATTGTTTTCATAAATTATAGAGAACGCAAAAAGACAGTGCATATCACCCAAGAACAAAATCAATGCAAGCCAAAATCTTACTGTGAATACAAAGAAAGAACGTTAGCCTACTAACCTGTGACACAAGGATATACCAGCGAGGCATTGCGTCCCAGTCGTAGGGAATGTTGAACATCTCCGTGAACGGGTACATGCCAAACATCATCGGCAACTGCAACACACGTATGAACAGACAATCATGTGTAACTATATAAAAACATTGTTCTAAGCTGCTTCAATCTGATCAAAAAATGTCAACTACTACAACTCAACTTCATGCAAAAAATGGCATCTATAATTGATGACAAGAAACTATTATTTAAATGCGTTCTGATAAAAAATTCTAATTGCTGACAACCACTCTCATTTGAGCATTGGTTTGATTTCTTTTCAATTTGAATTAAGTAAATAATCTTTGAGCTTAGAATGCCTACAAACCTCCATTACGAACTAGATTCAACAATACAAAAGATAACGCGCATGAAAATCGCAATGATTTGTTGTAAACAGTGATCGAATTGCTAGATAAGCAGTTGCACAGTGTATAGTTATCAAGCATCGATTGAAACAGACCTGAATGCAGAAGTGACTGAAGATCAGCATGCGGACACACTTCCATTGCTTTTCTGTGGTCTCTGGCTTGTCCTGCAGCACATACATACACTGCGTGAAATTCTTCTTAAGTTCTCTCCATAACCATGCAACTCAATAATCCTATGATAAAACACAAATCTCAAATCCCATAAGCAATAAACTAAACAGAATCTGCTAGGCTTTCAGATAAAAATCGGATCAAAGCAAATGCGGAATGACGGACGGTGCTTCAAAAAATGTTCATCTCAAAACCTATCGGAAATCAAAGTATAAAAATTATCTTTTCAACGAAAATCACTCGAACGCAATGTAGAACCGTGGCTCAAACCTGCTGTATCTTGAACTGCTGCATGACGGGAACGAACTGGAAGAGAAACCCCGGGAGACATATCATGATGTACATCAACTGAAATGCGCCACATGTCAACACGTATATTAACAATGCTTTAGTCTAAACGTTGTGAGATGCAATCAAATACCGGTCAATGATAAAGCAAACCCAGATTCAACAAGTTAAATAGGAAAATTCAACAATCAGTTTCCTAAACTTAGCTCATATCTCTAAAAGCAATTTAATAGCCAACTAAATAAAATGCAGTGAACACACTAGTAATTTGCAAGTAATTTTGGATATATCTTTTCAAAATTATCGTGTAATTTGTGTACGTAATATTTAACGTTACGACTAAAACATTTATTTGACTCCATATTGTATGTTTTAAAATCAAATTTTGAGAAATTCATTCTTTTTCTAGAAATTCATATTTTCATAGCATCAAGTTTTAGTTCAACCGCTGCATGCAGTCTTGCCTCGTGTACAACAAGAGAGCCGTAGGTCGCGATCTGGTACTTGGAGTAGTTGTCTGTCATGTAGTTCCACCCGGTCGCAAAGGGATCGCGGAGAGGGTTCTCCGGCAGGACGCCGAGCAAGTCCTCGATGTGGCCGACCAACCGAGCGGACGCCAGCGGTGTCACGTTCATCGCCATTTGGGCCATATTGGAGTCAGTCAATGAGGATCTAAATAGTAAATTATGTAGAATTGTGCCAGAAAAGGTGACTTGTAGGCCTTGTCAGGCTCAATCTACAATAATCAGATAATTATACTACAAATTGTATCACGCATTACGGTACTGTGCACCGCAACATTTAATCATTTTAAGCTCAACAATAAGATCGATTCAATTAACATAGGCCGACTCTCTATACTCTATAGGTCTAAGCGTCTATAATTAAGTCATATTTTAAAGTTGTCATAGAGCAGGCCTAGGCCTTTACCTCTCAGTTCGCGCCGTCCAGACTCCAGCTGACTATCAGCTGAGTGCCCGTGCCATAAACTGCACCACCTAGCAGCGCCTCCCATTGGCTGACACAGTGGGCTGACAGACGCCCCACCAATCAGCTGACTGAACTCGTATTTATTTTGCACGAATTACAATTATTTACAAATTTGGCTAGTGTGTGTCATTTTGGTGTGTGTGTGACAGGACTGGACTGGACGAGCAATAACACACATGGATGGCATGCATGACATGCAATGACACACATGCAACAGCTACACGCTTCAAGCAGATTGCAGATTCTAGAACTAGGCTACCACATATTCAAACCTAATTTGACTCTACCTGGCTTTAGTAGGCAATTGTTTGACAGCCAATAATATTCCTTTAATTTTTGCAGCTAAGACTAATCTTGGACTAGTCCACAGCCTACTAAGTAGACGCGAACCCGCTACAGTTACATGAATAGGCTGTTGTGTAGACAGGTATTATGCCTAGACTATTGTTGTGTAGAGGGAATCCGAATGTGCAATCAGAACTATTTTATAAATCACAACGGTTTTTCTGAAATTCGATTATGAATTTTTTCTTGAAAATCATTTATAAAGAAATAGTGAGATATTTTGTTGATACAACTCCAGATTCATATTCCTCGCATCGTATTTTATACAATTAACTGTGTATAAAAATTTGAGCAATATAAGCTGTTATATTTATAATTTAAACAAATATTTACAATTTGGCACCAACGGCCTACAGCGTCCATGACAACGGAGCGCCTCTATAATTATATAAAAATGTCTGATTAGTTGCTGCTGTCAATGTTCAAGTCCAGGTAGACCTAATTTGCCTGAAAATGCTTAATATGCTGTGGTATTATTATGCTTACATATTCATGTCTCTAATGAAATTAGAAGCAACCGTTATGCTATATTTAGCAGTGATACCATTGACCCAAAATGGAATATCGCTAGATCTTGGTAAAAAATATCCCCAGATTTCATTTTTTGACAAAAATATCTCCATCTCCCATTATAAAATGCGCTAATTATAAAAACAATATCGCCAGATATCTGGAGATTGATCTCACTAAATCTAGTGATATATCCCTGGCAGTAGCATCACTGATATCTAGTAAGTGATTTCTCGCGACTTGCGAATATTTTATAAATTATGCAAGTGTTTCTGTTCCAAAAACCGTTACACGACACGACTGTACGCTAACGTCTTGACATTCTCAAACAGTTCGCCGCTCCACTGTCTCTCTTACGCGAAGCAATGACGTCAATACGACGCAGAGGAGCGCTAAATACACAGAGCACCGTGTCAGGCAGGGGGCGACGTTGTAGTGGGGGCAGTAGGGACACTGGAAGGAGCCGCAGACCTGACAAATATGGTGGTGAAACAGCTCGTAGGTCGTGTAGAACGTCAGGTTGTAATTACCTGCAACACAATGAACAACCTTCTTATCTATTTATATTTTTTATTGCCTTTTTTTTCTGATAAATTGTTTAAAAGAGCCAGTAAATAAAAAGGCTAAGGGTTCAGTCATTCATAGGCCTACAGAGTAGGCCTAAAACTCAGATTGCGATTCATCAATGAGAAATCGTTGCTAAAAGCACCCTGCAATTAATTCTAAAACTGAAAGCATTATTTTCTACACATAAAAAATTAGTCCATCTGGAGGTTCGTTACTTCATTTGCATAATACATCCAGAATGTTGATATAGCCTGATGACATCTAAGTGGAAGACAAGTCAAAGGCGAGAGAATCAGTTCCGTAAATGAATGAAATATTAATGAATGACTCAATGAATGAATGAAATATTAAGAAATGAATCCTTGAAGAAAAATAAAAATTATAAAGAAATGCTGAATTATTCTGCGACACGCGCACGTCTTACCTGGCTCATGGAATTCGTAGACTTGTATTTGATTCTGAATCGTGGAGTTAGCGACTGGATACCATCTTGTGGCGTAGAATGAAAAGCAGCGTCGCGTAGACGGAACCTTGCAACAAATAAAACCATTGCATCACATTATTGATCTATGCATTCAATAGAAACTACTTTGATTAACGTGTATGACATTTGCATAAGACATAAAACTGTAGGCTTACGCGGAAAATTTGCACCTAAAATTTCCCAACTGAAGGGAACCCTTTGCATGATACATTTATGCAAAGTTCCCTAAAGTATCATAAAGTGATACTTTAGCGTTTTTCTTATGTTATAAATTTGGAACCCATTTAAAAAAAATTCTATTTCTGCCTCCACAATTTAGATTTATCAGCTACTACCCCTGCATGACAATCAATCAGCCGCGATGGCATGCAGTTCAATTAATTAATCTGTGATACACTCCAAGCTCAGTATACTAACATACAAGCAGTGCACATATTAAGAATACACAATGTTAATTGTAAATGGACTGACTATTTAAAAAGTCAGCATAGTTTACATAGTCGAGGTGCATGTAGACTGTCTGGTTGACGAAGCGGCTTCTCTTCCAAATGTCGGAGTTTGCTCCGTGCTGCTCCTCCTGGAGAAGGGCCTGGCGGTAAACGACGAATCCTGTCGGGATGCCGATTTCAATGAGAGCGAGGCCGCTTCGCTCCGACAGATCTGTGCGAGTCCACCTGGAACAAAACTATCCAAGCTGAACCGAACATCCACCTGGACTCAACAAACATGTGGAACCTGGGAGATTGCTACAAAGAATTTGAATGAAGCACTGAAATGGACTTGATAGATCTATTGATGACAACAGGCCCACTCTGTATTTGATTTCATCATAAATTGAATTAAGCTTCAGTCACAAACGAGTTGTAGATGTTTAATAATTTTTCATTATTATTAATCATTTATTATATTAATTATTTATGTTCAATGGTATACACTATAATTTATTAATATTGAAATTTAGATTATTTTCAAAAAATAATCAGTTGGCGACTTGAATGGATTATTAAAATGAAATATAATTGATCTACGATCATCCAAGTCTGTAGAATACAATTAAAATGAACAAATCTCAACAGCATAATGAAATCACTGCAACACATATGTTACTATGATAACCTTAACTAATTACAAATGACGACAAAAAACTAAAAGAGAACCATCATCATATATTTATTTACTACTAACTTGACACAGACGGTCATGTCGAATCTGCTTGCGTTGCGCCCGGAGAAGACGAGTCTATCGACGTCGAGGTTAAATGCCGGCTGGACAGGCTGACGAATGAGGAGGTCATACTCTACGTTGACGTAGGTTCTCAGCTGCATGAGCGCGTAGCCACTTCCCTGCACGCTCGCGCGCACACTGCCGTACACGTTCGGGATCTGACATCAGCAACAGCAACACGGAAATAAGATCAAAGGAACGCTATGATTTTAATGTGCTGTCGATGAAAGAAGTAAACATTTTATTAAATTAAACTGAAATACTAGAAAAATAATGTAGTTCCTACAAATAAAATAACGAATTATAGGCCCTACTACAAAACATGAAATTTTCGAGTGTAATATCTTTTTTGTGAATATCGCGATTCAGTACAACTTGCGAAATTTACACGCATGAAAATTAAGTGACGGAAGCTATCTGTCCTCAAAAATACCAAATTAAAGCACAGCTAGCACAGCTGAAATCTTTGAGAAGCTAAACTGCAAAAGTGACATGCAACAAATTATGAGTTGTCAATGAAAGAAGTCAACATTATTGTTATATCGCATTTGACTGAAATATTACAAAAATTATGTAGGCCTATACAAATTAAATAACAAATGATAATTTAACAATTAATGTGTTCAATGGCACTCGTTTTTGCTTCATAGTTTCTCATCATATCAGGAACTTAAGGAAACATCCTGGAGCATTCTGTTCCTCTAGGTAAAGGCATCAATTCACAATGCACACGCAGTAAAAAACCAATTCAGCTGAAGCGAGAACAGATGAATTACAAGTGCGTAGGCCTTCATATACATTCCTGATACACTACAGTATATACGCAGTATTGTTTAATAGCAGTGCTTGCAATAAGAAGAAGAAGACAAGTCGGCTATTTGTATTCACCTCGCTGGAGAGATACTCTCCGAAGTTGTCCTTGGTGAGGAGGATGTTCTCCTCCCAGTCCGCTGAGGAGGTGGCGAGGATGTGGATGCCCATGGTGTAGAGGCCTCGGTTTGTATCCCGGTGAGCAAACTCAGCGAGGGCTTGCAGGGCGACTATCGTGTCCTGGCCAATAACAACTGGAGAAATAAATTGTAGGCGTTTTACTTTAGTCAAATGGCTGACGAATTTGAGATAAAACTGTCTTCAACATTGCTATTGAGAGACGTTTGAAAGAAGTTGCAAAAGTATCCATTTATTATGCACATCAATTAATGATGCGACTCCATTACCAGTTATGAATGAAGTTGTAGCACTGAAGAGGCATGTTCTCAGAATTTCTTACATTTTTGTTTTCTCTCTCTCTCTGTGCGGTCTTGTTTCTGTTCTTTGTTCACAATTAAATTTTTTTCACGCTATACAGACTTGTAGCATTCTTTTCTTAATTAAGCAGTGTAAGCCATTTGTAACCAATCATGGACACAAAAACTTGCATTTCTTAGTTTTCTGATACCTTAAATATAATATATTTTAGATGCTATACGATTTAAAACAAATAACAGTAGCAGATAGGACTACAGAATCATATATTAAACACTGTTATAACACAATGTTCTACAGCCTACTTGAGTCGAGGCAAAGCCGCCGTCGCTGTTGCGCTGTGTCTGGAGGAACTTCATGATGGGGATGGACTCCTGGTACTTGTTGTTGCGCAGGTAGACGAGCAGGCCGTATGCCGTCGCCTGGATGGCTCGTCCCTCCTCGGGGTGAGCATCGCGCGGCAGCAGGTAGTAGATCCCGTCGAGGATCTGAACGGGGCTCTCAGGGATCGGCACGTGTGACCAGTAGATGAACTCCTCTGAAATCCGCATCAAAAGGATTATTGACGATATTATATAACTCTAAGAGATAATGGAGATAAAGATATGATATAACGAGATTATATAACTCTAAGAGATAATGGAGATAAAGATATGATATAACGAGATTATAAAAAGTGAAATTTTCGCGCACATAAAATTTAGGCGAATTGCCAGAATCGGCAACACTAATTACATGTGTGAAAATAACACTGCAAAATCTATATTTAATTTTTAACATGTTAAAATTCAGTATAGTAAAATTTAAAAGAGGCAAAGCCACCATAATGACATGCTGCTAAATTTCATGTTTTACAGAAGGTTTTTCCTAAATTAGCAGAGACTCTAAGCAAGATCAGGACTTCCAAAATCAACATAAGTGAACTTGGTACAAGTAACATTAAGGCTTTCACAGAGATGAAACGGTAAAACGGTGATAAAAAAACTAGAAAAAAGGCCAAACACTTTTGAATGCAATAATAGAATGAAACGTGATTGAATGAAATCACAGGCCTAATTATTCTAGATGTTAAAATTATACCACGATCTTTTATTTTGCATTTTATTGTGAATTGTCAACATTTTCTGGTGCAAACCATTTCGCTGCGCAGCCACCATGACCATGAACGCGTCCGCGCTGCTCCTGTGATTGGCCAGATATAGGGCGTAGGTCACGATGCAGATCTGGAACGGGTCAGTGATGATGGGCAGGTGACTCGCGATGTAGTTGGACGCTGATATGAGCGCGTTGCGCACGGCTGTGGCTGACCTCTACAACAAATTTTACTGCTTGAACAAATTTAAATGATATTTTTTGCAGATGATAAATTGACTTCTACTGCCAAAATAATATTTTCGTTTAACTAGCAACAGATGACAGTTTTGTCAATGCATCACGTGACTCAGCATGCCTTCTACAGACACTTTTTGCAAGAAATCTATGTTCAACAAAAAAATTTCATACTCATGCTCGGCATTAGTGACATATTCACACATGTGCATGTATTGTCCCAAGCGCCGCAATATGCCGAGTCATAATGACAAGCATATAAGTTTGACTTGCTGCGGTGGTGGCGGGGTTGCAGCGTAAGGACCGTGTGTAGTATGAAAATTATTACAGTCTGCTACTGTGCGGGAGGGCCACGCACAGACCGCCCCTCCCCTTTAGTCGCCTTTTACGTACCGAGGAGCTCTGGGCTGCAAGCCATTCTTTGTTCTCCAGCTTGCAAAGGGTTAATTTGAAGTGGGCGCCGCCATTTTGATATCTGTTTCGGCTGTGACGTCACATGAAACCTAAAGCTAGCATTGATAATCAAAGGCTGCTTATCAAGTGTGAAACTGACCCCAGTGACGACTCTGTTAGCCTTGGCGAGCGCTACTATCGTGTACGCAGTCAGCGTGATGTTGTAGGGAACCCCGTCCTCATTCACCTGATCCAACTAAACAAGGAAAACAGTATTGTCTATGATTATTAGTTCAGATGCAATGAATGAACTTATTTTAAATGCCGTAACTGACGCGAAAATCTATCACGTTTTCGAGTCGACGGCCACTCATTTCAGCAGCGTAGCAAAATGAAACATAGAGGTCCAAAACATATCTTTGACGTTAACAAAAATCTCTATTTGATATTATTAATTTTAAAATTGTCTGACTTAGTAAGTGACTCCTTTGGAACTGTGGGCCATCTGACATCAATGCATTTTTGTGTATCCTATTGTATTGAACTGATGCTTCTTAAAAAAAAAAAAATTGAAATGTCTAATGAAAATGAGAAGATAGATCAAAATATCTGAGATATAAACAAAAAATGGTATGATGAACAAAGAAGAAAAGTATCTCGAACCGGGTCGACCATCTTGCGATCGAACCAGACAGTTGTCTCGTGGAAGGCCCCAGTGTGCGAGTCCTGCTGCTGGGTGAGCCACCACGCGATACGGTTGATGATCGACTCGTCGACAAAGAACAGCCGCTCCCACTCCGTCTCCATTCCGTCAGACAGGACTTCGAGCGCGTGCGCCGTAAACCTGGTGGGCACGGCATTGTGGGGGCATCCTGGGGGGGGGGCATTGTGGGAGCATCTTGTGGCATCGCAAGCCAAAAAAAAGCCGTCATCGCCAGCCCTACTTACATTGTAAACGATTCCTGTTGGTAGATTTGTAACACTAATTCACATTCAAAGCAAACTGGTTGGTGCAAGTACTTTCTTTTTCTTCAGTGTTCTGCCAAATGGCAGGTCTTTGGTGACCAAATCTTCCACTCTAGGCGATCCTCGGACCTTCTCTTAATCTCTGCATACAATTCCTTCTCGAGCAGGTCGTCTACCATACAGATATATGGCCTTTCCGTCCTCTTTTCCCCTCCATTCTTTCATTCATCACATTATGTCTCCATCAATTTTTCATGTATCACGCAGATTAATATTGTTTATGCTTAAAATCTGTCTACAATTATTGTTTATTGGGTACATTATCAATAAATAGATAGAAAAAATTCTATCTACCAGACAAAAATGCATTATAAGCCTACATTTAATCAGTCGATCAAAAGTCAGAATCCTTAGTAAGATTTCAAATTAGAAAAAAGTGTACATGAATATTTAATTCAGTGAGCAGCAAGGGCTGTGTTGTTATTGTTAATTAAGCACCTACCAGACACTAGGGTCGCTTCTCCGCCTGAACATCGCAAAGGATCCGTCGTCAGGCCCGCCATCGTCTCTCATATAGGCAAACAGACTCGTTAACTCTGAAATCAGTCATTCACGGCTAGTTCTGAGTAACCAAAGAAGGTAAATATAGAAGCTGATTGGAAGCGATTTAAGTTAAAAAATAAGTTTAGTCTGCTACATTACTAGTGTAGGCCAGCCATGCACATCGCAAAAATTTATGGACAGAAAGCAGTCAGATTTCTAAATCATTGTGTCAAAAGAAAATCGATAAAGTACACTTAGTTATATTAAAAACCTGTTATTAACAACGGCAAAATTAATAGCGGTAAAATTAATAGCGGCAAAATTAATAGAGGTAAAATTAATAGCGGCAAAATTAATAGCGGCAAAATTAATAGCGGAAAAATTCTAAACCTGGATGAAATAATTGAACATAAAATACCATAGCACCAAACACTGCGACGACACTGTCGAGTTTGATTTTTTGGATGTAAGGTGATCATCAGCATCACATATTCACACGGTTTTTTAATGAAACAAAGATTTGAAACAGCAGGCATTATGTGAATAACAGTTAGCAGTGGCGACCTCTGTTGACGTGTTCGAGAGTGTTGGTGAGGGTGTCCGTTGTCAGCTGGTTTGAGATTAAGAGGAATTTGAGCCAGTAGATATCCATCGCTATGTTGAACGTGAACGGATCGCCTTCGTTGTTCGACTTGTCCAGAACTTTCGCCAGGGGCACCTTGGAATCGTATTTTGGTATTCCCGGCCCAACAACACCTCCTGGTGAACATAATTTATTTCCATTTTATTCCTTTATTCAAATGAAATAGACAGCAACATGGATTTCTTCTTCACAATCTGACATCATTGTTTTTGATTCATAGATATTAATGCATCGTGTTACAACTGTATATACTTTCATGAACGCTCATATTTTTATTCTTGCCATCTCGTCTCTCCATTTTATACTTCTGCTAGCACCAGAGGTTAGAGTTTTTTAACCTGATTGCATCATCATCATTTTGAAGCGAATCACTTGCTTATATCACTGTAAGCGAATCACTTGCTTGCATCACCATAAGTGAATCACTAGCTTACATCACTGTAAGTGAATCACTTGCTTACATCACTGTAAGCAAATCCCTGAGCATCACCACAATCACCGCATCACTGCAGCGTAGTGCTAAGGTACCTCATCCAGTTTTCAATGCATATGAATCTACAAAATGGTCAAAGATCTAAGATATTTTGATGAAAATTTCAGTTCAATGAAACGCACCCGTTAACAGATTCTCCCGGTTGGTTACTGTACAACGCTACATTGCTTTCAGTTTAGACCCTTTGACCTTGCTGTAAGGTTTTCTGCCGTGAAGATATAATGCTATACTATTAGCGCATCTTCTAGCTAAGTAGGCCTACTAGCAGATGCATCATTAGCAACAACAATATTGCTCGTATGTGTAAGGAGGGTTTTAGCGCACCGGATATAGTGACAAAGGACGACTGAGATCCGGGAACGTAGAGGTGACCCCTCTCGTCCGGGTTGACGAACCGCTCGGGGACGGCGATCTTCAGGTCGGGAAGCTTCATTGACCCCGAGTTGATGAGGTCGATGAGGTACGGAGTGTGGAACACGTTGATAATGCCGTCGTACTAAAACCAACATTCGGCGAACAGTTGACCACTTTATATGCAATTGCTGCAGTTGCATATATCATACATACATACATACGTTCATCTAAAGTTATACTGCATATGCTTTCTCAAGTGATCGTAAAACTCATACAAACGACAGTTATTTAAAGCAGTATTCTCACCAGAACGTTCAGAGTCTGCGTGATGGATTGAGAGGCCATCGATGTCCACATATCACACGTCACTTCCATCTCACCAGTTCGGATCGGCAACACCGGAAAGTGAATGTACATTTTGCCACCCGAAGGAAGCTGAAACAGAAGCGAGTAGAAATTATCAGTTTTTTCACTCAAGAGGAAACACAATGACCTATATTCGTGTCACCCATTACGAATTTGAACTAAAGATGCCTTCAATATTTTGCAACTGCACACTTAAAATTGTAATCTCCCCTTGACAAGCAGACATTTAAAATGAAACTAACTACAGTTTGTTACTAACAAACGCTGAATTCAAGTAGCTCGATTTCGTTCACTCAATTCGCCTTCATTGCAATATGTTGCTTGTTAGTTTTGCAATAACGAAACATTGCATCCTGTATAAATTCATTTAAAATAACATATCGCGCACTGCAACGCTCTATATTATATCGTTTATAACTCAAGCCTCATCCTAGTTGTGGCGGCTTACAAAGATTAAAGTCTGAATATCGCCTGCGGCTGTGCGAGGATCGTAGGACCTCACGTATCCAGAGTCCTCCGTGATCACAAACCGGTAGTCATCGGACCCCTTCAGAGTTATCAAGCCCTGTCCAAAATTGAAATCATATTATTTGTATTCTGCTGAACCTATAATATGCCTGTATCTAGCGCATAACATTATCAAGAACTGCACTGAACAATGTGAAATTCAGAATAAGATCGACAGCTCAGTTAGATTACACAAGCCTCCATTTTTACAAAGAAACGTCATTGCAGTATCGTCGGGCATTTAAATCAAATTGAACAGGCATTAATTTGCGCATGAACTTAATTACTAACTAATACTTGTCCTCGTTTTTGACGTCCATTTTGCTAATGTCCATGTTTGCGCACAGATTTGGACATTTGAGCCCTGATGACTGCTGGAGCTGGGTTTTTACGATCGGATGCCCTTCCTCACGCCAAATAAATAATTATCTGACACGGGGTTAGCAGCTAGCGACACTTGTGTGTTTAACAGCCTTGCTGAAGGGCCTGTAACGCACGGTTTCATAGTTGCCGGCGCGGTACTTGAACCCGGGTCTTCTGGACTCCCAGTCCGATGCCTTAACCACTGGCACCACAGCGCCTCCCACATTCACAAGTAAATGATAACAAACGTCTTTAATATCAACCAAACAAATAATAAAGGCCTAGCAATATATACATTTCAAGATTGAGTTTTCCATCACGTTCACTGAGTAGACTACAGTAACATTGCTACAAGTACTAGCAGCAGACTTCGATGGGTCTGTTGAAGGTGTTGAAGACAGAGATCTGTACTCCGATCTGCTCTCCTCTGAACGCCATGTGAGGCATCTCCATGAAGATGGACGCATACTGAGTCGTATCGTACTGCAAGCATCATCAGCTACACTAGCCACTTGACACCAATAAAAGTAACCAATTAGAATGGACACAGAATAAACTTACAGAATCACAAAATGGCGACGAATTATACTTAACATACTACTTAAAATCTGTCCAGATATATAAATAGGTCAAAATATGTAACAGGTAAATACATAATTATTATGTCCATCGCAGTGACAGAGCAGCAAGAAGCAGCTTATTAAATAAGAACTTCACACTAAATTCTCCTTAGTGTGACAATTTATGTAAAAAATATAGCTCTAATTTGACTCTAATTATTCTGCTTAAAATATGCTTTAAATGTTTCAGCCGGATTGGCTGATAATGATTTAATCTCCATGTATAGCCTGCTAGCAAGGATTAAACTAGTTCAGTGTGATTAAGTCAGGATTGACCTGGATTGACTGACCAGGATTGATTCTGGTTAAGTCTACATTGACCTAGCTTTACTGACCACGATTGGTTCATGCAGGAACCTCAGTCCGGTCTCGTGACAGAGCACAAAGGCGGAAGCGAGCCAGAGACTGGAGCGAGCTGGGACCGTCACCGCAATGTCAATTATTCCACTCGGTCTGAGCACACCGCGCAACGACATTATGGTTGGATCTCAAGTGAGGTAAAAGTTAAAATAAATAATTTAAAACAAAATTTATAATGGAACGAACAAATAGCTTGGTGGGCATTTAGAGCATCAGCATCAATTCATGAAACAATGTGGTAGAGGCAAGTTTGAGAAACTCTAACAAAATTTTTATTTAACTCTATCTCTGATAAAAGAAAACTTTCATGAACAGCATCGAGCTAAATCTGTAATATAGTCTAATGATGAAACTGGGCAAAAAAAAGAAGAAGAAGAGCTAACTGAGTGTATGCTGTCTTCCAGAGCCAGGTGGCGTCGTCGTATTGCAGATGGATGCGTCCGATCACATCTGGATCCAACCGATTCGGTCTTACGATTACTTCCTCTTCTGGACCTGGGATTAATCACAGAATTACAATCCTAGAACGCGCATGCATTAGCTCTTCAATGCTGTAGGATATAGGACGTCTCCACACGTGCCTCATTGTACAGCCTGTAGTGACTGCATGCTGCATATAGATTAAAAAACAAAATTGATGGGAACTTGTCATGCTACAAACAAATAAAATTGACTCGCACTGACCACTGATTGCATTGAGAAAGGACTCTTCAAAGCATCTATATTTAAGAATTCTAATAGTTTGTTGGAAAATAAACATTTTAATTTATAGGCTAACAAAACGTTACGTTTAAAAGATGTTATAAAGAATAGGCCACATATTGCAGCAAAATATACTTTCTGACTTTAGTCGAAACACATCAATAATAGCCCTACTAACTACCTAAGTAAATGTAACAATCAAAAGGGAGGCCCAATAACAGACTAACTTGGCCTACAGACTACATCTAAAGAACTGATTGGAAGGCTGGGCAGCAGACTAAGTTGATCTACATCTGGAGATCAAATTGAAAGGCTGGGTAGCAGACTAAGTTGACCTACATCTGGAGATCTAATAGAAAGGCCGGGTAGCAGACTAAGTTGACATACAACTGGAGATCTAGTTGAAGGGCCGGGTAGCAGACTAAGCTGACCTACATCTAAAGATCTAATTGAAAGGCCGGGTAGCAGACTAAGTTGACCTACATCTGGAGATCCAATTGAAAGGCCAGGTAGCAGACTAAGTTGACCTACATCCCATTTCGTCTGCTCCGTCCTCGCACTGGCGCACTCCATCGCACTGCTGGTGGAAGGCAAAGCAGCTCCCGTCAAAGCACGGCAAGTAGCCGCGCGTAAAGTTGCACAGCTCCGCAGCTGCACCGAGCAAATATAACACATTCAGCAATGAATCTATAACTTCAGTAATCTTCACAATATTAGTTAGGGTATCACTCAACAACAGCTAAACATATTCTACATAGCTTTTAACATTTAAAATATATAACGTTGTATATTATGTCACAATTACAGTAAATTTACAAGTTTTCAGCGAGACTGAACAGAGAATGTTTAAGTCTTGACACAACGTACATGACAGTGTACTTTGAGATCATCATCAGTACACGTAGAGTTTCTACAGTGACATAAACTTCACAAAAACGGTTGTTTATACATTTAATATTAAAGCAATGAAAAAGAAAAGTTCCCACCAGGAATTCTTGTCAGCTCGGCATTTGTGAAAACTACCAACCCAGCGAACTGCAAGACAAACAAGCAAAGTGAACATTGTCACACACCACAGATCATACTATCAACTTCAGTTACTCTTATTTCTGAAAGACGGAAGGGCGGAATGTCTGAAGGGTAGAAGGTCAGAAGGGTGAAAGTTTACGAAGAATAAAAAATTTAAAGTAATTTTAATAGCTGAAATTTAGATACGGTATATGTTCGTTTTCAAGTACCAAAAATGAACATTTTAAGGCAATTCTATTGATCGCAGCCTAATATAGGGACAATTTTTCAAATGAAGCAGAAGTATGAACTCTCCCCCCCCCGCACCTACCTACCTGCCGACCAACAGGCCTTACACCTGTGTTTGAGATCGGATTGTTCTATTATTTCCTATATTCGACCATGAACGATAGGATCGCAAATTTTGATACAACATGAACGAGAAATATGACGAAACAGAACATCTCATCCGTTCTGATAAACCACGTAGCGATGACACTGAAGAACTATTGACTGTTCTTCATGACAATTCATGAAGAACTTTTGGTTTAACACGAGCATCATACAAACCGTGAACGTTGTATTAGCGTCGATAGCTGAGCTCGGGGCGGGGAAGTGAACGTTGTCCTTGACCTCGTAGTTCGACCACCACGTCTGCTTGAACGTGTTGTTGACGTGGTCGTCATACGTACCAAGCTCCTCCTCAATCTAAGGGCGCATGTAAATCAATGATTACTTATGACTTGACTACCTTATACTGCGATCTGAAACTTCTAACTACCTGCTAAAAACACAAAAGCGCATACCGTAGTGAGGTTTCTTCAAGGGATTTTAATTTAATGAAAGCCATAGCGCCGTTTTGTAAAATTTAAACTAGACGGAATTTTTTTTTTACAATTTTCAGTGGGCAGAGTCAGGCCTGAGAACTATTTATTTGATTGGCTGCAGAGAAGTTGTGATAGAGTCAATTAAAGAATATAATGGCGACGATGGTTGCTAGAAAACAGGTAATATGTTCCAATTTTATCAAAGAAATTGGAAAAATCATTCTCAGAACTATATTCTATTGCTGATATAAACTGAGGCAGCACACAGCAAATCTGGCAAAAGCAAAACTGTCCAAGACGCATAAAGTGGCGACACTGACAGAGTATTCCGAGAAGAAGTTGTGCGCGCCGCGCGCGTACATCTCGAGCAGTTCCCCAGAGGTCGCCACCCACGCGCCAGGCTCGTCAAAGATCTCCAGCTCAAACGTGCCGCCAGATATGTCCTGACCGTTGTTTGTTCTCACGACCAACTGTCACAGCACAAACGGAGCATTTTTGATGTTTATTTGTATCGTTATTGACCCAATAGCATAAATACGAACAGCAGAATTGATCGCAAGCAGTGAAATTGTAATTTTATGGCGGCAGGACTAAACTGTGCTCATGAATCAGAATATTCGAATGGGCAAGAAAAACACTATGACATAAGCGCCATCTATCGGTTTGACTAAATCAATGAACTGGCTCAGACTTGACTTTGGCTGCTCAGCCATCACATAAAACAGTGATGCTTTTTTGGTCATTTATGAACTCTGCATAGTAACAAAGATTTATGAAGTCCGATCAGAACTTTGAGATAAAGCACAGCACCACTCCCCCTTCTT
This sequence comes from Chamaedrilus cognettii, assembly GCA_034695025.1. Lineage (NCBI taxonomy): Eukaryota > Metazoa > Annelida > Clitellata > Enchytraeida > Enchytraeidae > Chamaedrilus > Chamaedrilus cognettii. The sequence continues at coordinate 1,279 of JAQIWG010002660.1, read as the reverse complement.
TAGTTGCCTCTTACGACTCGCCCGGGGACCTTTGGGCTGAATTTTCTTTCGTGCTTTTTGTACCCCTGCTTTCACGTACCCAATATGCGCTTAATTCTCTTTTTATCCCAGCCAGCAGGGGATATCACAAACAGTTATTCATCTTGAAGCATAAGTGAAGCATTATCATGAAGCAAATTAAACGATTTAAAATATTACAATTATAATTATATTTAAATATTATCATAACATGAAAACTTAGAATGATAATCTGCAAAAAATAGCCCTAGCAGACTTGTCAATGATCCAATGCTCTGAATGCGGTGAAGGATTTGAATAAATCGACTACTGCTTGCTTGCCTCGTGTTCCCGCACGCCGTTGACGTGGAAGTTAAGGCAGTCTGCGAGCACCTCCCCAGAGGGCAGTACGGCAAACACGACCATGTGCGCGTAGGGGATCATGTCACGTGACAGTGCGATGGAAAACGTCTTTTGTCGTGACTGCATGAGCAGCGGTGAGGCAACGATGATGTTTCCTCCGGACACTATCTGGAAAGAAAAAAAAAATCTCTTTTTTTTGGCCTTGGTACTGTTTTCGATGGGACTTATAAAAATAATTGTTTTTTCTTTTTACCAAATATCTTATTTTTAATTTTATTCAATCTTCACGTCGCCACCCTAGTGAAATCCTTGTGAAGCTGGTAGACATTCATGTCAGAACACACGTGTAGCGTACTTTTATGCTCTGTATGAACCCAGTATTGATTCTAAAGTCCACGTCAAATAAGCTTTTGTGAGTTTTCTTAGTTCGTTTTTAAAATAAGCAGGCGAGCATGAGAAAAAATGTCAACTTTCAGCTTCATTTTTCATTGTTCTACACGCAATTCCCACCATTAATATATTGTATTTCCATGGATACAATACCTGATAATGTATCATGTCCAGATACGTAGTCGCTCGAACAGTGTACACCATATACTGATTGATCTAAACACAAATTTAATATTGTTCATGGCTAGCATCAAAATTCATCTGTTTGCATATTTAATATCATGGAGAGCTGTGGATATATGAAAGGGAGTGAAATATAGCTTAGAAACATAATAATCCACCAACATTATGTATGTCACCAATATTCCACCAACATTATGTATGTCACCAATATTCCACCAACATTATGTATGTCACCTATAATCCACCAACATTATGTATGTCACCAATATTCCACCAACATTATGTATGTCACCAATATTCCACCAACATTATGTATGTCACCTATAATCCACCAACATTATGTATG
>JAQIWG010002659.1:0-19756 GCA_034695025.1 Chamaedrilus cognettii | reverse complement strand
GGGAGGAAGGGGGACAGGGGACAAATCGATACGGTGCCCGTGTGTATTTGTTCTTGTGCGTCGACGCCGATCTGAAAATTTAATATTTAATTATAATTCTGATTTGATAGCTGAGCGTAAAGCAAATTCTGTGGACGACGCGATGGTGCAGATATTTTAAGTAGGCTACAAGGTTTTCTAAAGATTTATATCCTTCGTCTGCATTGAGCTTGAACGCATGGACTGCACAAAGAAACACCGCTACAACTTTGAGTGGATATGTTGTTTTAACGTAATTTTTTTCATAAAATTCTAAGATTTCGCTCATAATAACGAGGAAAATTTATTTCTATGTACTGGTCCTCTGTCAGATAATTATTAATTTCGTTGGCGTCAAGAAAGGCATCCGATCATAAAAACTCAGCTCCAGCAGTTCTCATCCGAGCGCAAACGGTTAAAGCTGCGTGAAAACATGGACATTAACAGATGTGACGACAAAAAAGGCGGCTTGTTAGTTACAACGACTCATGATTATTATTGGTATCGTCTGTTACCTACTCTTCGTTATATACTGCAAGTTTGGTTGTTCGTTCAGACGATGACGATCACGGGGGTGCTCAAGACGGCGCGTCTGCTGCGTCTGCTGCGCGTGGCTCGGCGTGTCGACCAGGTAGGCCCACTGGAGCTGATCGGCGAGGGGCTGGATGGGTTGAACCATTTAAGTTCTAACTATGCATACTTTGATGTGTCGATACACCTTCCAAATTTCTTCTAACTCCCAATATCCAGAGTAAGTCGTGGCCTCGTGGATGGGGCATAAACATATGCAGCGTGACCAGAGCAAAGTCTACCAAGGAACAATAGCGTCATACTCACTCACCTGCAGCGTGATCAGAGCAGTCTGACAAGGTACTATATGGATCACTGTCATTTGTAAATTGTCTTATCCCCGGGCTGCAGGTGAGTGAATACGGTGCTGCGGTGCTGCTGCTCCTCATGGCGACCTTCCTGCTCATCTCTCATTGGCTCGCCTGTGTGTTCTACGCCATCGCGCACTGGGAACGCCCCCTGCTGCACGCGCCCGTCGGCTGGCTCGATCATCTCGCAAACCTCACTGGTCAGCTTATCACCAGTCATGGTCACCGGTCAGCTTTTCACCAGTCACCGGTCACCAGTCCGCTTAGGCAAGGCATACTTTCTAATGCGACTAAAATTAGGTAGTATATAAAATAGATTTATGGACTTCGCTCACTTCAAGCACTTTTAAATGGCTCAAGACACTTTTAAATGGCTGTCATGAAATGTCTTTTATGTGCTGCCATTCAAATTTGTTCCTCGCCAAGGCACAAGTAAAGTAAGGATCAGGGTCTCTAAATTTCCCATTAAATTAGGGCCTTTCTTAGGGTATATACTGTTGATGCGGCGGTGTGCTGCAGGCATGCCGTACATGCGCAACGACACTCTAAGCGGCCCGGACACACGCTCCACGTACATCACCTCACTCTACTTCACCTTCACCATCCTCACCTCGGTCGGGTTTGGCAACATCGCGCCCGTCACCAACTCAGAGAAGATCTTCACCATCTTCGCCATGCTGCTCGGCTGTCAGTCCGCCTGTCTCACTTTATCTGTTACTTTGTTTCTGTTCAAGCCTCTCTTTTATCTCCTTCTGGTTTGAAGACACATCTTTTTCTATCATGGAGCCAAAAATCTTTTCCTTGAAGGGCAAACGGAAAGCGACATGGCGTTTTAGGATGTGTGTCAAGCTATCAAAATGCTCGGTTAGGCCTAATTCTGTCACATACTTTAAATTTACAACCCAATCCCAAAAGTAAATTATTCTTAATTAAACTTTCAAGTTCAATTAATGTATTCCGTTGTTTTGGTCAATTTTCTTGAATTGGTGCTGGAGTGGCATTGTGGCTCTACGAGCGCCATGTTATTAGAGATATTGTGGGTGTTTGTGCTGAATTCTCACTACAACATCATGTTCTCACTATATTCTTAACCGGGTGCGAGTGTGAGATTGCAGCGTTCATAAGCGCCAAAATATTCGCGATATTCTTGGTGTCTGCACTCAATGCTCATTATTCAACGATCTTCTCAATATTCCTGCACCAAATGCGGTTATGGCATTGCAGCGCTGATGAGCGCCGCCATTTTCGGGAACGTGTCGTCGATCATGCTGCGCGTCTACCAGGGCACGGAGGAGTTTCAGGAGATGCAGACGAGCATCAAGGAGTTCATTAAGTTCCACTTCATCCCGAAGGCTCTTGCCAACCGCCTCATCGAATCCTATCAGCACTCGCGCTCGCACGCCAACGGAGTCGACATGAACAGTGTACGGCGGCGCAGATATTACTTAGTTGATATTGCGTTTGTACATGATCGCGCAAAAACATTTGAATCTCCCACTCTCATACGTCATCAGATACCCTGCACTAGTCTATAACTATAATTCAATCGGCATCAAATTGTAGCAATTTATGTTTGTAATAAACCTTAAAAAAAAATATTAGTGCCCTTTGATGCAGTGTTTGTACACGGTTGGGCGAAACAAAATTCGACCTCTCACTCATTCTTCACCATACGACACTACAACTGTTATTTAATCGGCCTCTATTTCAGCAAAGCGGCAAACCTCAACTGCTACAAAACGCCAAACTTCAGCTGTTGTATAGCAGTTGAAGTTCAAACATTGTTTGATGCTTTATAGCAGTTTAAGTTTGGATGTTCTATAGCAGTTGAAGATTGAAGGGCAGGATACTGTTTTTCTTGCCCCATCCTGTAGGCCCTATCTATTTGAATGTTACATTGTTTTCTTATTAGAAAGCATTTAAAATGATTTTTGTTTAATAAAAATTAAATTTTAGCCCCTCATAGAAAATAGCCTAGTGCTCTGATCTTGCGCTATGCTCTGGACTGCAGATCGATTACATTTTTATCGATACCCCAAGGTATTCACTCTTAGTATATAGTATATATACAACTTCAGCCTATTCTCTTAATATTGGCTGAAGTTGCAGAAGTTTTAATTTCTTCCTTTGTTTGAAGGTGCTGAAGAGTTTTCCTGACTGCCTGCAGGCCGACATTTGTCTTCATCTCAATCGCAAGCTGCTGAGCAGCTGTCCTGCGTTCCGCTCAGCCAGTCCTGGTCGGCTTTCACATCTGACCGCCTGCTCTGAATAATGCTTCCCCACCATATAAATTCTTCAAATTTCTGAAAGATTCATTGAACATTGACCATGCGAATTGATGAAGTTAAGCCTACTCCAATTTCAACTTCAACTTCTCTACTGCACTCCGCCCTAATGGACGATTATTTGCAGGGCTTACGAACTTAGATCCCCTTACCAAGGATGCACGAAGTGACTCAAAAATCTTTGCGCGGCCGGGATTCGAACCGACGCGCTGTCGAGCCCGCATCTGAGCTCCGTGACTTAGATCACTTGGTCCTAGCTGGTTTTCGTTAGATGCATATTTTGATGCAATAATTTGAATCATACATATCTACTGCTTTCTGGTTTTGTGGGTTATATTCTTTCTCCGTATCTTTGATTTGATTAATATGCTACCATTTACTTGGTGAAAAAAGTATCCATTTGCTCCGCTACAGACCATACGTCGATATTATGTATGCTGGGGTGAACGCACGGTTAGATTGTGAGGACAGGAGATAGATGTGGGCATTTTTAAAGATAGGTTTGGCACATAGAGCGCTATTGAGAATCTATAACTTCGTTCTAAGACTCTATTCAATGCATTCTATGGACGTTCCCCGTCCTTATAATGCGCTTGAGTAGTCTGATAGTTTGATAGATTAATCGATCGTTTCTTGGTCGAAACATGCAGTAGACAATAGAGGAAGAAAATAGTGAAGACAATGCTGCACAGCGCTGTACTCGGCAATGGCCAAAGCAGAAACCTTGGCGTCAGCGAGGCGGCTGTGGTTCATATCGAGCTATGGAAGCGAATGCTGTATTAAATGTAGCCCAATGTCTCGCGAGAAAGATGTGCCTATAAGTTCGACCACATAACGTTAATAAAGTTAATATAATTTAGTATTATCAACATGGTTTTTTATTTATACATTTATGCATTTATTGTCATACAAGCAAAGGCCAATAATTAGCGACTAACTTTCAAATTCAGCATGTAAGTAATTTGTTAGCCTGCATTGATGCACAACCGCCACGCCTCCCTCATTAGAAAGCAGACTATTAAATTTGGATAATTAATACCTCGTTGGTTTTGCCCCATTATAGTGATGAAAAATTATGAAGAAGGCTTCAAAATATCGCCATGCTAGACAGACTCGTCGAGGCTCGCTGCGTGTCGAGGAGGAGGCTGGAGTGGATGCTTAAGTCGAAAAGTCGCTAAGTTCCTAATTCCAAAGTTGCAGTCAGACTACACAATAGCTTTCAGACTACAAAAGTTATTTGCATTTGTACATTAATTACACTGTAACGGTACTTACGGTATTCTTCATTTAGTCAGCACTCTGAAAAGCGATGCCTAGCTATTCAAATAAATAACTAAACTTGTCACTAGCGCACACAATCACTTTTTTCTAAGGGGATAGGCTGCTCAGCATTTAGAAATTTGTCTCATCTTTTAGCGACAAACATAAATGTGACATTACTAATTGCGAACTATTGGTCATCAGTTGTATGTCAATAACTGTATAAAATAAACTGTATTGATCCATGCCACATCTGAAACAAAACTTAAGCGCACATCTATTTTTCGTTGTTGTGATCACCCCTTTTTGAGAATGAGCAGCGTGTGTGGGTGCAGGGTGCCTGCGCGCCCTGTCGATGAAGTTCAAGTCGACTCACGCGCCGCCCAGCGACACCCTCATCCACCCCGGCGACATCCTCGACGCCATCTACTTCATCGCGCGCGGGTCCGTGGAGGTCGTCAGGGAAGACACCGTCATGGCCATCCTTGGTGCTCCTGCAGGGACTTTGTACTTGTACTCGTATCTGATACCTGGGCCATCCTCGTTCTGTAGGCAGGGAGACTTTTACAAGTCTCTACCTTTACAAGGAGACTAAACAAGTCTTCGATATTAGTCCGATCCGATGTTCCCCAGGCCAGGGATTAAAATGGAAATTAAGGTGTTGGGTCCTTATCAAGCGACAAAATAAAAGTGCAGTACGTTTACTATTAGTGGTAGTATAGTGAAGAATAGCATACATTTTCAGACGCGCGATAAGAACGAATTACCCTCTCACTTTAAGTCCCCGCCCTGCACGCCCACCCAACTTGCTGTAGGAAAGGATGACATATTTGGGGACGACGTGTCGGAGACGTCAGACGGCCCGTGGCGCCTGGTCGGCAAGTCAAAGTTCAGCGTGCGCGCCATCTCCTACTGCGACATGCACAAGATCGCACTGAGCGATCTGCGTGAGATCCTCCACGTCTACCCCGAGTTCGCGGGCAGCTTCATGCAGACCTTCAGCGTCACGTTCGACCTCAAGATTGTGAGTAGAAAAAAGACGATAGAAAATAAAAATTGTGAGTAGTTAGGGCAGATGGTGTAATAATCACATTAAACGTATTGTAAGTAAGTTTTAATTAGCGTTATTAAAATGTCGCTTTTTGCTGCGTTTGAAGAGTGCCAATTTGTATTTCTTAGTTGGTCAAGACTTTAAATAGCTTCAATGGAAAACGGATTTTTCTAAATATTTTACTTTTGTTTACTTTCCTTTTCAATACACATCGACAATCTTATAAATTTATTTTGTCCTTGTAATTTATTGATGCGCATGTCTTTTGTCACGTATTTTGTAAATTTGTTATTTATTTTATATTTATTTATATAATTGACATTGAGATACGAGGTCAAACAATAAATTTATAATGTACACATTTTGTATATAAAAAATGTCATCAACAGTCAGCATGTGTGGATTGCAGAATGTGTCGGATTCCTTTGAAGGCGATTTTTCAAAGATCATACCTGGCAATCCAAGTATCGGTCAGCGCGTTTGCTTTATTAGCAGTCAATAAGTAACGAGCTTGGTTTCAAAGAGAATTGGCCTACTACATATAGCAAGTCGCCCTTCCATGCTGCTAACTCAGAGATAAGCCGCTTAGGTAATGAGCCTTGTCGCTACAAGCTTCTAGACTGATAGAAGGATTACTACATTCTTCTCTTCTTCTATTCTAACTGGATTTAGATTTAGATTTGAGTTAAACGATTAAACTCCCAGATTTATTCATAGTGCTGCGTAATACAATTCTAGTGTTAATTTTGCAGGGTATTACATATGAGCACTGAAAGAGGTATAAACACTCAAAATGAGGTGTAACGAAAACGGTAAAATGTAAATTCACTAAGTTTAGTCTAAAATTCATGGTAAACGATGAAATTAAGCCCTCCAAAAAGAATTAGAATTGTTTGGACTATTTATCTTTCACTGAAGGTGCATTAAATAAAACCCAGAACGGTGTAATCTCAGTGAAAACCCCATCGGTATACTCCCCCTCCTCAATCTAATTTCTCTCGCGTGGTTTCAGCGCACCAGCGCGCCCCCTCCAAGTCGCGCAAGTCTGCAAGTAAGTCGAGCGTAAAGCATGTGGCGCTCATTGAGCCGTTCTGCTCCAGTGACCCCCCCTCCCCCTCCATCCTCGTCATGTCTGCTGAGCCCCGGGCCCCCCGTCCCGCGCCGTGCGACTCGCCAGGCAGGCCGGCCGCCATCACGCTCGTCCACGTACCCCCGGGGGGCTACCCAAGGGCGCAGCTCCACGGTGCGTCACTGGAAAGTGATAGGAATTTTCTTGTTTTTATATTGGATTTTATATCTAATATAAAATCAAACTAATGGTTAGATTTTAGGAAATAAATTCAAAGAATCTTTCCGTGGCACAAAGTATGAAGCATGTAAAAAGTATTATATAAATACAATAAATGTTCTTGTTTTTGAATATTGTTTTGTATTTTCACGTACTGGATTTTAGAATAAACGGTATTTGACAACCGGAAAAATTAACTAAGTTAACGAGCTTTATCTTACAAAGCATGTTAGGGGTTTTCCTTGCATTATATTGATTGTTTCTAACATTTAATTCAATGGCTATAGAAAGAAGATGTTAGAGAGATATTAGATGCTAGTAAAGAATTATTTTTTTACATGTAATTACAAGAAGTTATGTCTTGCTATGAAATTATGAAATTATAAAAGTTATGGTTAAAAGTTATAAAACAGCTTCTTACGTAGCATATTTTACATTTTTTGTCATTTTTTGTCTCATTTTGATGGCTAATGAGACACGGTTTTTCTATGCAGACTGCAGGCCCACCAGGTTAAAATCCTATGCCGCCGCGGCAGCAAGAAAAGACCACGTCTGGATAAAGCAGGTCCCCAGCACCAGACCCCAACGGCTGTCTAAACCAGACTCAGTCTGCGCCTCCCAATATCCTGGCTCCGTTCATCGCCTTGCTGTCGATGACGTCACATTGCTTGCCACTCGCCGCGAGCTCCAGACCTACTCGCCTAAATCACCTTCGGCCACTGATCGATCTTGTCAAATGCCTGAGGCAAATCTACAACAAATGCGTTCAGACAGCGAACGGCTGGAAGAAATCGACATTCAGCTTGAAGTCATCAACCGGTAAATACCAAAAAAATTGCCTAGATGGCTCATAGTAACTAATTGATAAATTGACTTGAAAAATTCCACATTTGGCATACTTTATCATCTATAAAATAGAAGAATATTCCATATTGTAAGTAATTTTTATGTCAAATGACGATAGCTAATGCTTGCTAATTTGTATAGTTTTCTTTGCTTAAATATTCCAAGACAAAAACCAGAGGAGTAGTGGCTAAAGTACTTTTAACCATGAGCCAAAAAGAATGTCTTCTGTTTTGTTTTTGCGGCAGGCGAATGAATAGTTTTGAGACAGACTTCTTTACTGTTGTGGATTCCATACTGGAGCAACTTGGACACAGTCCACAAGTTCTCAGCGACTTTAGTCCATCTAGTCATCTGCTACAGAAAGAAAACTCTCACGTGCATTTCAATCAATAGTGTTTGGCTATAATTCCGCTTCGGTTATCTAAAGAACAGCTTTTCATTAAGTCTCAAAGCTATTTATGGCTGATCTATGGCAATATGCGTGTACTGTTTGTTTTGAGCAATAATATCTGTGATGTTAGAAGAAGTTTCTTTGCATTGTAAACTCGTAATTGTTGAAGGAGGAATTAAATAAATTAGCCTATTATAAGCCTTGGGAGCAAAAGTATCTACAAAAATTATTATTGCAGAGCTTCGCATAGGCCGCATACTACATGTTACTCGTCTTGTCGGTTACTTCATTTTTATTCCCAAAAAACTTGAAAACACACAAGTTAGTCTTCATGTTTCTCAAAGTCTTAACACTAGGTTATTGCGCAGGCCTACAATAATTCTTAAAGTTGTGGGCTACCACATAGTAGAAACTACATGCAGATAAAATGTTGATTCGTTTCTTTACCTAGAACGACTTAAACGCCAGTTTTGTAACAATTTTATATTATATATATATATATTATATATAATGATATTATCATAAGTTTTAGCAAGTTATATCTTAGTTATTAATAAGGATTATTAATTCTCTCGAAGATCTTCGATGTTTGAATTCAGTGTTTAAAGGAGCTCTTCTCGGAACGATGATTAACATAACGCCAGCATCGACGATTTTGTGACACGTTTTGATCTGATGAATTCTCGACTACATTAGAATTTCATAATGAAATTGCTCGCATGATATGATGTAATTTTAAAAATCTAAATTTTTGTCCTTAACCCTTTTGACGACTAAGAGTTTGTTATCGACTTTCGAAACACACTAGGATGAATCAGATAATATGATGTTGATTCAATTTTTTAATTCCTAGTCGTTGTCAGTGATACCATTGAACAAAAACGGAATATCCCTAGTTTCTGGGTATATTGGCCAGAAATATCCCTAGATTGCATTTTTCTCAAAAATATATCCTTAGCTCCCACTGTCAAATGCATCCTTTATCAAAAAAATTCTCCAGATATCTAAGGATTAGGTTCAAAATGAGATCCCTCAATCACTGAAATATCCCTAAATCTAGTGATATATCCCCAGCAGTACAGTGCTCGAATTAGGAAAATTTCGGAGGGGGGGATGACAAAACCTTCGCCAGGGACGAACAACCAAAACCCCAGGGACGACACCTTGTAGTGCCGGGGATATGCCCCCCATCCCCCCCGGTAATTCGAGCACTGCAGCAGTAGCATCACTGGTGGTCGTTTTTAATTATTGCTATGATGTGAGAAGGCCTGCAATAGTTCTAGGCGATAAGTGTCGATGTTCGGACCACTGTAGATGAGTGTGGATCTAGTCATGCATAGGCTGACCGCAAACATGCACTAGAACCCCAATCACCAACGTGGGTCTTACTCAATGCGAGAGTATCCGGTAATTAATCTCTTCATTATTTTTATAGGCGCGCCTATATTTAGGCATACAGTATGAGCGTACTTAAGTGTGGGCCTATACCTGTTATCTTTATAGAATGTTTCAGCCTTATAGCTAGGTTAACACCGGAGCAATGGTTCCAAGCCAACGCGTAGACTGACCTGCGTCACTAGAATTTATTTTATATAAAATAAAATTCACTAGAAAATGCGTTAACATTGTTCTGCAACATCAATAGCAAAAATAGCAATAGAAAAAATATATGCAATAGCCATGTTAAACTCTTTAACTAAATGCAATCTAAATGTAAAACTCAACCTCTGTCGGCGCCGACAAGAAAATGTGTTTCTATCTAGAAAACACCGTCAGAATACCTGAAGTGCGTGCTGGCACAAACTTCCAAGTTGCTCGACCACGTCTCTTCCTCACACGCCCGAATCTCTCTTTGCCCTCCAGAGCGCAGCAGATACTTTAATACCCAACCAAGGCCTTGACCACCTGAATAGACTTTAATTACGCTGCCACGGTTCACTTGGTCAGTTTGAAACGCGGCTTCCACTCAGGGGCACCCCGCTCGTTCAACCGTAGCCATATGAGTCGAGTTGAGGGGAGATCGAGCCAGGTATGCGCAGCTTCTAGAACATTCCTCCCGTTGACACTGCTTGCCCGACAGACGGCCAGGCGAGACAGCATGGCATGCCAGCCAAACTTGGCTGCAGACCGCGGGCGAGGGTTGACAAAGCCAAGTTGACAAAGACGCGCTCAAATCCGGCGGGGGACGGGCCGAGCACGCACGCTGGCTGCATGATTCCCTTGAAAGCCCCCATTGAAGATATTCAAGAGCTGGCTCTAATGACTCTGCGCGGCGTTGGAAATGGATGGTAACTTGGGGGGTGAGATGCGCACCCCAATAATATTCACGATTAAGATTATATAATCTGCGGTTGAATAGATAAAAGTCGTACCGCGAATAAATGCACGGAGGCACCGAGAATAATAAACATTGATTTTTGTCCGAGTTACAAAATTTTTATAAACGTCCTGCCCTGAGATTATCTAGTAGGCACTATACTGGTGCATAAGATTATTAACTGCAATGAACTTCTTTTACGGTAGAAATAAGCGTATAAATTTACGCGCATTTCCCAATATCTATCAATGAGTGAAGGAGGGAGATGAGAATAAAATGTCAGGTTTTGCTTCGAAGCATGCATGTACTCGCATAATCGTCCATCGCCCCTTTCATGTAAAATTTCGAGAGCTTTCTAAATAATTGTGCAAGAATTATAACAGCGACTGATTGACAATCATCGAAGCCACTAAATTAGTAAAAGCAACACTTTATGCGATGCAATTTCTATCGGGACGATAGAATATCGTATTGCATAAAATTGTCCCCCAATCAAATTCCTCGACGAGCCTCGTCCAACCCTGACGTGGTGAAGTTTCAACAGCGGCCGCAGTGAATACTTAAAATTAAACCTTCCCAAGCGACGCTACGCACAGCAAAGTTTGCCCAGCGTGAACAAGCCTATTGGCGACAATTTTGGTCACAAAATGTGCGGGGGTGAGAAAAACCCACTTCAGTTAATTTGATGCTGCTTTATCTTTATGAGAGCAGCTAAGCCATATCGGATGTGTATTTGAACAAATTTCAGTGCAGTGTAGCGATCAGTAATCGACATAGTAAAAATGCGTCAGTGGCCGGTACACCGTTCGTGTTGTTTATGTCGTTCATGTTCATGTAGTCCACATACTAATTATGCCAACCTATACTTTGAAAGACCAGCCCGTCTAGAAAAACTCTGAAATAGAAACGCCGTAATGTTTCTTGTTTGGGAACACTGTAGTGCATTTTAAATTTTATCATCACAAGCACGATGAAACAATGCGAAATATCGCTTCTGCTTTTTTTGCATTGTGTTTGCTTTCTTGAACTCAGGCGTCAGGCGAATCATCGCTGTTCGCAACGCATGCCATTATTTTTCATCGACTAGGCGTTTGCTGTCGGATAAAATATCAAATGTGTGTCGCCTGCTAATGCAAAATGTATATGCATAGTAGGCCTATCTAAAATACGTAATGCATGCAGATAATTATATTATCTGCACGCATCGAATGCATACATGCGGATAAGGACACGATTCAGGAGTAACAGATACTGTTGGCTACGCCATTAAAAGTGGCGCATCGTGTCCAGTGCAACTACAGCGAAAAATGCTAGTTGTCGATGTTTGCATAGTTCACTAACGTCGTACGAAAAGGGTTCAGTCCTCCGCTACCCCATGACTTCTTCCTTGTATCATGCGCAGTAAGCAGGTGTCCTGCCTTGCTGGCTCTGTACAGAGTACACTGTCAGCCTACGCGTACATGCACTATGCTAATTAATTACTCACGCTGCGCAGGTACACATGTATGTACGGCGGGTAGCCTATTACACAGCGGCTTCTAAAAGCTCAAACAAATTGGACGCTGCACTCCGTTAATCATTTAAAAGGCCTACTGCAGGCTGCAGCGGAATTCTATTTATAAATGGTTATTTTAGTTTAGGGTTAGTTAGCTCACGGATAGTTTAGGGATAGTTTAGGAATAGTTTAGGGTTAGTTCAGGGTTAGTTTAGGGTTAGGTCAGGGTTAGGGCAGGGTTAGGGCAGGGTTAGGTCAGGGTTAGGGCAGGGTTAGGGCAGGGTTAGGGCAGGGATAGGGCAGGGTTAGGGTAGAGTTAGGGCAGGGATAGGGCAGGGTTAGGGCAGGGTTATTTCATGTTTTAGTTCGTACAGCGACCAATTTGTTTGCACTAATAGACGCGAGTCTATTACACGACGTCCCAGTCAGTGGGTGGTTGTAAACTAATGTTCAGTTCAGGTGAAGGCTGTTAGCTCAGGCAGGTAGAAACTTTGCTGCTGGTGGACAGACCGCTGCTGTTGAACCGCACGCAGGCGATGAATGGCTTCTGCATATATGCGTGCACCTGAACAGTAGCACAATAGAACGCTTGACAAAGCAAACCATTTCAATAAACCTGCCTTAGAACGAAGTATATTGCGAAATACTTCGTACTTTTAACGCGTATCAACAACAATTATTATATGACTGCTTTTCAAATGTGGAAATAAATAATAATTGAAGATGAGCTTGGTTAAGCCATATTCTGTACTAAAGTAAATTCAATGCTTATAATATGATAAAAGTACTGATATTTCAAATGCTTTAAATCGAAATATGACGAAAAGTTATTAGGGCGTTTATTTGTCAAAATATGACAAATCGCTTTCTTTGAATGTAATAATCCCGCTTGGCATTGTGCCCTGAAACAAGTACATGCACGCCTAGGCTTGTGTTGGACCAATAAGGCGTTAGGCCATCACAACAATCTTTTCTTCTGGTTGCTTGACCTCGATTTAAGTGCGATTTATTTTGTAATCCGATTTAGCCAATGAAAATCTATGAGGAAATTGTATTGAATAATTTGATTGGTTAGTTTTGACCACAAAACTAAATCGAACTTAAATCGAGGTCGAGCAACCAGCAGTTACCACAAACACTGCTAGAAAAAACCCAAGACTGCGCCGAATCAAAGGTCGATGGTAACTATTATAGGCAAGTCTTATATACATGACCACCCTACACTTATATAGAGCAATCTCTTTTTGCCTTGTTTCATTGTAGCTAACGCCCCATTGTAGCTAACGCCCCATTGTAGCTAACGCCCCCATGTTCGTTCACATCGGAGCTCGTCTTTTTAAGTTCTTCAACATGATTAGGCCTAGCAAAAGCAAAATTAGATGTTCTTATGAATGAACCCACAGTCCATTATTTCTAATTGATGTCAATTGAAATTTAATATTGATTGCTACGTTATGCACGCATTGCAGGACTTGACATTGCTTTGTTGCTGCATTTCATGGCAGCCATGCATGCAAGAGCAGTGGAACCATGCATTGGTTTCCCCTGTCGAGCAACTGCAGGCATTTCTGTTCGTCTCGATGCCTAACTTGATTGCGCTTGAAAATTAATAGCGTACGTACACTGTACAGCGCGTGCATTTACAAGGCGCTCTGCTTCGAAAGCTTAAACGCTGGGCTTGTATTACATTAAACGCTTGGCTTACTGGTCAATAGCGACATCCGACATTTGAGCTGGACGATATATTGAGCAGAGCCCTATGACGGCGTCTCTGTCTGCGCATGCGCGGGAAGCGTCGTTATGCAGATTATGTTGATGTCTCTGATGTCGCGCCGTGCGCGCTGTTACACTGTCAGCAACGAGATCAGACCATTGACTAGAAAAGACTCGATTTAAGGCACCGCGACATTAGGATCAAGATGGCCATGTTAGCAACTGAAGCGTAAATAAATGATTAAAACTGATGATGAATGCGAGATGAAGTGGATCGTTCGGAGTTGTTTATTCAAACCACTGGTTCTACAAGAGCATGAACATAAACTTATCCTATGAGAAGATCGGCGCTATAAGCACATTATACTTTTGAACCCTGCTTGCATAATGCATAGGCTTACTTTCAATTTTGATATCGCAGGAACTACAACAGCAGCAACAGGATCAGCAGCGGCGGCAGCAACAGTAGCTACTGCTGCAGCAGTTGTAACAACAGAGGCAAGAGCCGCAGTAGTCCGCAGCATCAGCAGCTACTGCTGCAGCAGTTGTAACAACAGAAGCCACAGCTTCGGCCGCCACACCTTACGCTGAAATTTCTCGCTCGATAACAATCGGGCCTCGATTGTCGAGGACTCTCTCCTAGGAGTAGGTCTATTCTCTCGCAATCTATCCACTAGGGCACCGTCGTGACGCTGCAGGCCGCACAAAGAAATCGGTAGGACGCCTTGACCCTGCGAAACAGTATAAGGTAGGCCTACAATAGAAGGTCGGAAAACAATCCAAGTGTACCCAACACGTTTCTGAGTATATAGTAGAGTCCTGTTGTTGCAATTGACGTGTTTGCCATGACTATTGCTTAGTATCATAAACATGTAGATCGCCCAACGGTGCGTATACTATACTTGCGAGTGCTGCTTACATCACTTCTATTCAATGCGCATTGAAGATATTAAGGCCTCCTTTCCACGATGCATATTTGCATGCAATTTTGCATGCAACCATGTTAAGAAATGACAATGCAAAATGTCATTAACTGGGTTTCATGCAAGCCGTGCATAAAACCCAGTTAAGGAAATCGTTGTCATGGCAACGGTCGTCCGTCCGCCTTAACACGGTTGCATGCAAAATTGCATGCAAATTGCAGGCAAAATATACATCGTTGAAAGATAGCCTAAGGGTACAATAATTATCCAACACGTGCATATAATCATGATTTCGTGCATGCATGAAACACATGCAAGCGGCGAAATGACGTCACAGTTCCATTGACTACTAATGCGTGCGGCAGCAGCAATCATTATTGCATTGTGACGTTTGTAGCCTACTTTGTAGTTATTTTCGTGCATGCATGAGGTCACGCTTTCACGCAGCGTTGAGTTATTCGGTAATATCCAAAAACCTATTCATAGATCTTTTATAATATCAAAGTTTACGTCATCGCGACGAATCGCCCAAGTCTTCATCAGCGCCATATTCCATAGATAGAATAAGCCACTTACTCCGCGCACGTCGCTGCCGAACACCGCTCACGATGTGCAAGGGTGCAGCCGTCCTGCGCGTCATCGCAACCGTCTTCCTGATCGTCGCCTTCCTGGCGCTCTTCCTCGGCTACCTCGCGCCCTTCTGGACCCTCCGGGTCGACCCCACCGAGGGCCTCGACCCAACGACCGTGGCCCCCCCTGTGGAGGCTGCCGGCCACAAGAGCGTCTTCGAGGCAGCCGCGGGGATAATTATTCCGGGGAATCGTTCCGCGGGGGGGACCCCTGCCCCGAGCGGAGGAGGGGGGCAGGCGCAGCCCCCGTGGCCTAGTGTGACCCCGGGGGGGCACGTGACGACGACTGAGGAAGGGGGGAGGGATGCGGGACTGTGGCACGAGGGGCTGTGGGCCAAGTGTCACGCCAATCTGAGCTGCGTCTGCTTCGCAGAGTTTGAGTTCAAGATGGAGAAAGACTTTTCTGGTAAGCTGAACTACAGTGTAGCATAGAATGATTCTCACTCCTTGGATTATAAATCTAGATGGGGATCATACGCCTGGTGGGGTAATTGAATTGAGGCTGAAAATGGGTTTGTTGGGTATTGAAGTGTCTGGCGTTCGTCTATTTCATTTATTTATTGACTATTATGCGTGTTTTTTTGAGTTGTAGATTTAATATTCGCATTTAATGTTTGTAGGCTGCATCTGCTGGTGAACATAATTTAAATGGGTGAAAATTCGCATTATCTGCAACTGAGTTTTCATCGAGGCCTATTTGTTCAGTGTCAACTTTTGTAGCTCAGTAACGCTTACGGCTGGTTGCTAGACCTCAATTTGAGTGCGATTTTATTTTGAGTCCGAATTAAGCAATGAAAATATATGAAAGAATTGTATCGAATAATCTTATTGGTTAATTCGGACTACAAAATAAAATCGCACTTCAAATCGAAGTCTAGCAACCGGCAGTTAGTAATTTCAATATTTTGTGTACACGGTTGATAAGTTATAGACGTACGATTACTATGATATGTGGTTACTAACGTGTTATAAGCCAATACAGAACATACATGTCCGAATACATGTACACTGTACCTGTAACAGCCAATCATCTTGATTGTTGGTATATTAGTGAAACTAGTAACTATTCTAAATAATAATTGCTTAATACAAATTCGGGATATTTCAAAGTGCAAAATCGAGCAAGTAAATGTAAATTTATTCGAATAACTTTTGATATGCCTATTGATTTTGTCCGCGCAATAATTGAGGGTTGGGTCGTCCAGTATTTAGTTGTTTATCTACTCGCACGAAGAATATCAATATCGTATACTAAGCGTTAGTCAATCGTTCGACAGAGCCCTGTTCATGCATCAGCCGTGTATATCGTGAGGATGCGGACAGCGCGTGTGAAGGGAAGCTATCATTATCGTGCCCAGAGTGCAGCAACAGCAGCAGGAGCAGGAGCAGCAGCAGCAGGAGCAGCAGCAGGAAGCAGCATCAGCAGTCATTCAGCAGCCTCAGCAGCTGCTGCAGCGCAATTTGCAATAACTTACACGCCGAGTCGCCTGCTCGCAGTGCGTCCCATGAATACACGACGGACTCACAATGAAATAGGGCCGCATCTGTGACCACCATCATACGAAACATATTTAGCTATAGCTTAATCGTATTAGAATCTCTCCAATTTGGACGCCAACCCCCCGATTTGGAATCCAGGACATATCGTCCGCTGAAATTTTAGTCCATGAAGTCTAACCCACAAATAACTCTCAGTCTCAGCCTAACCCAAACTAACTCTAACCCTAGCCTAACAAACTCTAAATTAAATCCTAACTAGTTTACCATCACCATCCACCGCCAGTCCTCCCCCACCCGTGCTGACGGTTCAACAGGGGAAAAAGCAGCATTGCTTATTTCAATCCCCTGACCTGCTTTAAGCAGCCATCAAGCTTGCCTTTGAAGGCAACTAGCTTTAAATCTTATTTTTTAAATGATGGACTAAAAGTAGACTCCAAATTTAAGCCCTTATTAATAAAAAAACGTAAAAAAACTATTTAATCCTCGTAGCTAATATAGCATTCGAACATAGTGCAACAGGCATAATGGAACATACATCGAATAAAACAAATAATGTCATTCGAACCGCAATTTTGACGCTGGAGCTTCATTTTTAAACAGCGATTTTTACACTGTTTTCAAAATCACGCCGAGACGCGCAAAAAACTGAGCGCGAATAACCATTCGTTACCTTTTGATGATGATTAATAGAAAAGTTAAAAAAGTTAAATAAAAAGAGCGATTCGATCATAGTTCGCTTAGTTTTAAAAATCATGTTTATATTATAGCATTTAGTTCACGCGCAGTTCAAAAAGCATATCCCCGCAGCTTAAAAAATCTTGTCGCGCTACATGGCTGTAGAGCTCAATGGCATGATTGCTAAGCTGCCCGTCTCGGCATTAAGCTTTTCTCTCAGTGTTGCCAACGAAATACCGGAAATGAAAACGACTCGTTATCGACCGATGGTACAGCAGCTAGCGCATTCCTTTATCGCAGTCATGGCTGATGTCGCAGTGATGCTATTCAGCGGTCTGACTAATAATGATCACTAGCAACTAGAAGTCATTCGATTAGACGAAAATTACACCGTGGATGAGGGAAGGGGGGGCGTTCCGACAAAGATTTGTACGGTGGAACACCGTCCTGGTCTATTGGGACGAAAAATGCTTCAACTATAGACCCAGCATAACATGACGCGAAACATAAAACATTTAAGTTAAAAGTTGAACTTTTTACTGTAACAGCTACGTCGTACTGGTGTAGGAGGCCCTGGTATATCTGCGTTCCGGTACAATACGAGTCCTCGTATACACTAGTGGGACGCCGCCGGAATGCGCCGTCCATGTTACTACCGATCAATACTGGCGCCGTGGCGCGGCGTTGTCCAGCGGCCGTACGCCCTGGCGCCCGGCCGCGAGCCTAACTGCGCCGTTACGGGATCAAGCGCGTCCGCCTGCAGGCTGGAAGACGCTGCGTGCGCGCCGCACTAGAGGGACATGTAGCCGGGAACTGCCCCATCAATTCGTATGCAGTTTGCGGCACGTTTTTGTTTTAGCTTTTACATTTATTTATTTATTTATTTATTTGAGGGTTAGGTTACGGTTCGGGTTAGGTTTGGATTGAGTTAAGCATATTTCCGGCTCAAATTCTAAAAGAGAACTCAGGACTGCAGGCGGGTTGGTGTGTTTGCAGCCCGAGATGACGTAGCCTGTAGCTGACCCTGCAGGGCCGCAAGAGGATCGACTCGCACGAACGAATCTTTTGGTCGAATTTATCCTTAACCTAACCTAAAGCTAACCCGCTAGTGCTGACCATAATCTTAGACCTAAAACTGTTGATCGGATATAATATATCGGACCAACCCAGACCTGAGTATTACCCGAACTTAACCCTTAAAAAACTTAGCTTAAATTAAAAGAAGAACAACCCCTTTGCTGCATGCGCTTAGAATCTGGCTGCCGGGCCCGTGCGTGAATGCTGAGGGGAGTGCGGTCAAAAGCGATTGTTATTTAGCTTTGTGAAGTTTTCTTGGTAAAGCTTACAAAAATTACTAAGTTGTTATTGTATAACATCGCAGTTGTCCGCGTCATGCTTCAAGCCATGCTATCACGCATGCATGTCTAGGCAAAACACATACTGAACAGCTGCAATTGTCCACGTTTGCTGCACTTTAGTGGTCAGCTAAAGCGCTGTGTAGAGCTAAGAGCTGCGGTTGCTAGGCTTCCTACCGTGTTCCTGCATGCAAATAGCCCTACGGGCAAACCGCAAATTGCAATCTACGACGGCCATTTCAGCACTGCTCGGTTTGGGCTATAAATAGAAAGGCAGGCACGTGACTCGAGTGAGGACGAGGAATGAAATAGTGCTGCGAGACTGCAGGGCGATGTTGATCAAAGGCAGTTTGGTGTAACAGTAGGTTTAAAACGATCACTGATCACAGGCTATAGACAGGCATAATACCTAGGCCTACCCTACAATGTATGCAATATGCATACACCCTTTCCTCAACATTATATAGTAGGCCTAGACTAAATAAATCTTTGTTCCGAATCTGTAAATAAATCGATTTTATGTTTTAAGGTACCTGCAGCTCGCCATTTCAACTATCATGCTGCCATTGGAGCCTCTTTGAAAAAGTGTTTAGTTTTGATGCTGTGTTGTACTTTTGATGGCGCTGTGCTTTTATCAGTTTGTTTAGACTTTTAAATTTTGCTCTTCAATCAAAATGAACGATCTATGCCCTGCCCATTTCATGAACGCTGTGTGTAAGAAATAGATGACATTGGATGTGCTCTTTCACTGTACTTTCGATCTACACAAATCACCTGCAGTTTTGCTTACAGTAAATCCCAGTATCCCCACAACATTCACCCCAACAAATCAGGGAACAAATATTTGTTTTGTAGCTCAGAGCTTCTCTCGCTACGTTCTACTGTATGACAGCCGTGTGACGAGCTCGCTATTCGTCATAAGATTTACACCGCGGACACTGCGTTGTTTCACAACATTCAGCATCATGGCGCGTCCACTCTCTGTAAGCGCTAAGTTCCCTCGGGACCCATCGGGCGGCGAACGAGATATTTCAGCGAGCAGGGAACGAAGCTCGTCTCGCTAGCAAATCATAGCGTCGGGGTCAGTGGGGTCTCTAAGGGGGGGGGGGGGGCGGGGGGTCAGCGGCGTTCC
>JAQIWG010002658.1:0-19766 GCA_034695025.1 Chamaedrilus cognettii | reverse complement strand
GAAACCTCCCCCCCCCCCCCCTGTTGAGTTCAGCACCGCAGTGATTAAGTATGTTTTAGCACTGCTGTTTGTAACGGAATTGTTGTATTTTAAAAATGGTAATAGGTATTTTGCACAAATAATCTGTAACTATTTGGTCACCCTCACTGCGAAATTTGTGGCTGCGCCCGTGCTTCCTTTAATATTGCCAGCCTGTTTGATTAACTTTAACAGTAGGCTTGTGTTTATTGGAGCCTTCTCTTCTGCACAGATTTCTATTAAAATTTGTCAAGTATTTCGGGCATTTGTTTCAAAAATTATGACGTTTTTGTTGTGAGATGAATTGTGCTGTTTGTGATAGAGGTGTGCCATACATTCCACTTTTATGGTAATCTATGTATCTTAATGTAGCAGGATGTGGGCCTATTTTGGCATTATATGGCATTAGCTCCTGATTGTCACTTTGGCGGTTATACGGTAACCAAATCACCGCCGCCCGACCGCATGGTCGGTTGGTTGACTTTTGCTAGTGCATTTCCGGGCGCCAGCTACTATTTCCGGGAGCCAGCTTGAGCCAGGTTGTGTGTGTGTGTGTAAGCTGCGGACTTACAGCTATTCTTACATAATTCATTTTGAATTGATTATACAAGAGACCATAACAGAAACTTTATAATAATATACTTTATAATAATAATAATAAGCTAGTCCGTTTGACTAGACTATCCACGATTTTATCGCTGATGATGGATCATACTTGTATGTGCAGTATAATTTGTTTTATTAACCAATTCTCATTTTAACGCTTGTTTTTTTGACAAGACTATTTTAAACTGTTTTTAGGTCGGAGCTATGGGTTACTTCAATGTGTCATTGAATGTTGGTCCGGCATCTGTCGCATTCTCATTTGACTTCGGTGACGGTTCAACTCCCACATCGCCTAGCGTCAGCACCTACATACAGAACAGCTTCGCTATGCCTGGAGAATACATTGTGACGGCCACGGCCAATGATGCACTGCAAACGGTAGGACAAGTAAAGGTAACATTTTAAAAAGTAAAAGGGGCGGACTCAATAACTTATTTCAGAAACAGACTTTCTATATTCTACTGCTCGGTGCTAGTAAGAGTAGCAACCTATTTGTGACAGCCGTTTTCATGCCATGTCCATTTGCTTCGATAGATGCGTGGCGTTTAGTTTCGCCTCAAAACCTTTAATTTTTTTCTTCTTTTTTACGTTATTGAGCTTTGCGCATTCCAGGAGACATGTAGTGCTAGAAGGAGGGGGAAGACATTGCTTACATGGACAAAAGTGTTCGTAGCCAAAGAAATCTTTCTAAACTTAAAGGAGGCCTGGGGGTGCCACTTCATGCACTGTAGCATATATGGTGATAACTTTGGCATTTACTTGGGGCTTAATACTCGCTTGCGTTTTAACAAAATGTTGATAGGTTTTTTTCTTTGTAGGTGAGGGACAGTGTGTACTGTAGCACAAAAACTATATACGGTCCGGTTCTTTGCAAGAGAGCCAGTGCAGAGCCGCTGCCCCTTCTTTAGTTATCTGTTACGACTCGCCCGGGGAGCTAGGGGCTGCAAGCCAACTCTTTGTTCCCCAGCCTGTAGGGGGTGTGGATAGGTAGGATGGGAGAATGATGTATTTACAAATCCGCCTTAAATTAGGATGCATGACTGTTTGTTTCTTTCTGTCTACTGTCGTAATTTATGGGCCGATTGTATCGACAATAGACTCATTCTTATCGTCTCGGCAAGGGCAACAGAACGACGCATTTGAAACTAGAAGCCCGTGCAACCACTAGAAATATTCAGAAAAAAACATTTTCCTTTCAGCTTCACTCGCATTAGTGCCAGGATTTATGGTCGATTGTCTTGAAAATGGATGAATTCTCTCCATCTTGGCTAAGGAAATACATAACTAGGAGAAAAGATAACTAGGAAATTATTAGGCTTAAGAGAAAGAAGATTGTGAAGATGGTTGCTTGATCTGTGGAGACTCTGGAGAAAGAGTATAAGCTCGTATAGAGAGAAGCAAAAGCAGCTGTGGCAATTGTAAAAGATACAGAAAGAAAGGAATTTGCGAGTAAGCGTGACACGGAAGAAGGCAGACGAAATGTATTGTAAGTCACAAAGCAGATGGCAAAGGAGGCAGAGTATATGATGGGCATCAAATGGTTAAAGAGCGAGACAGGCGAGATGTTAGTTGATGCACACAAGGCGAAGAAGAGATGGAAGGAATACATGGAAAAGCGGTTGAATGTGGAAAATGAGTGGGATCGTGATGTTGCTGCATATATGGTTAGGGGATCACCAGATAGAATTATGGAAAGTGAGGTTCATCATCATTATCATCATTTACGTTTTACGTCCACTTTTCCGTGTCAACACAAGTTGAACATTTCCCACGATGAGACTCTCCCACAACTCTCGATTCTTTGCCATCTCTCCATGCCTTCCATGCCTTGCTCCTTCATATCGCTCTCTACCGCCTCCTTCCATGTTTTCTTCCCCCTCCCTCTTCCGACGATCTCTTCCACTTTAATATATCGACATGCGGATACCCAGTCTTCCTCATTCATGCGTTCCACTTGTCCAAACCATCTCAGTCTCCCTTTCTTCACCATGCCCGTTAAACATACGACACCTAACCGTTTTCTCAAATCTTCACTTCGACATATGTCCTTCAACGACACTTTACACGTCCATCTCACCATCATTCTCTCTGTCCTCTCTAATCTCTGAAGATCCTCCACTTTCACTGGCCTTGTCTCACTTCCATATACCAAAGTACTTTGCACACGCATTTTGTAGAATTTTCCTGTCAGTTTCAATAAAACACCCCTTGCTGTCAATGGATAGGTCCCAGTTCGTTAACGTTTACACGGGCACTTCTGCACCCCCCTCCGCAACCGATCATATCTCCCAGGTAACAGAAACTACTCACACGCTCCATGCTACACCCCTCCTCAAGCACCACATACTTTTCCTCCCCTGTCTTAACACTGTTGTCTACACCCTTGATAGACACCGAGCACTGGAAATGTGGATCTTCCTTCAATCTACCTTTGATTTTATTACACTTTTTGTTAATTTACTTCCTGCACCTGCAACATTTGATTGAGTTTAAACCCACTCCTTTTCTGCATACTCTACATAGATATTTTCCTGAGCTCATGATTTGTCCCAAATTTTCTTTACATCTCATCACCTTCGTTCACTTGAAGTTTACTCGAAGTCCCTTCGCTTCCAAACTTTCTTTCCATATCTTTACTTTCTCCATCAGCAGCTTTTCCGACTCCTCAGCTGTCACTAAATCATCGGCATATAGTAGCTCATATGGTAGGCCTTTCCAGAATTCTTGGATATTGCTTTCAGAACAGTTGTAAATAGCACTGGGCTAAGCACAGAGCCCGGTGTACTCCAACCTTTACCTCAAGCAGTTTGCTCTCACCCCCTTTGACTTTAACTGACGTCTGTGCTCCTGCACACATAGCCTTTATGACTAATATAACATACTCTTCCACACCGAGTTCCCTTAATGCCCATCACATCGCTTAACGTGGGACTCTGTCAATAGCCTTATCTAGATCCACAAATGTCATCCACAATTCCTTTTTCTTTGCTAAGTATTTCTCTTGTAACTGAGGTTGCGGAAGCGATTAAGGCATCTAAATCAGGCAAGGCTGGTGGACCTATAGAAGTGGTGGCAGGAATAATTAAGGCAGCGGGAGAACAGGGCGCAAAATGGATGACAGAAATTTACAATGAAGTCGTCCGAAATGGCAGGATCCCAGAGAACTGAAAATTTAGCTCTTTAGTTCTTCCATTGTATAAGGGAATGGGTGATGCAATGCAGTGTGGTAGCTATAGAGCCATCAAGCTGCTGGAACATGGTATGAAGATATTGGAGCGAGTGCTTGAAAAAAGATTAAGAAAGCAAATCACTATTAATAATATGCAGTGTGGATTTATGCCTGAAAAGGGAACAGTTGATGAGATTTTCTTAGATAGGCCGATGGAAGAAAACAACGCTAAATCAGTGAAGTTAAATTAAGTTTGATAGAGTGCCAAGAGAGGTTGTAGGATGGGCGCTGAGAAAGTTGGGGGTTGAGGAATGGCTAGTCATGGCAGTGATGGCAATGTACTTTGACGCTAAGACGGCCGTGAAAACACATGGTGGACTAAGTGACCGAGTTGAGGTGAAGGTTCGACTACATCAGTGATCAGTGTTGAGCCTGCTGTTGTTGGTAGCTGTGATGAAAGTGGCTACCCGTGAGACAAGATCTGGGTTACCATGGGCGCTACTACTGTATGCGGATGATTTAGCAAAAGCAAAGAAAGAATTGAAGGACAAGATTTGTATGTGGAAAGAATGTATGGAGGCAAAAGGAATGAGAGTGAATGTAGAAAAGACGAAAGTTATGATGCCTGGATGCGGAGACGGAACGGTGGAGAAATGTGGGAAGTGGCCATGTGGAGTCTATGGAACGGGTGTTGGCGCAGATTCAATCACATGCGTTGTGCATGTGATTGAATCAGCGCCTGTTGGCACAATGCCTTAGTTGGACGCATCAGAGATGTAGTGGAATAAAAGGTAAATTAGCCAATTTGAAGGCAGAGTTTGTGTGCAGAACGTGTCTGTCAGGTCAAGTTGTTTAGATGGATGTCAAAGAAGTGAAAGTGGGCGAGAGCACATTTGAAAGAGTAGGAAAATTTTGCTATCTAGGTGATATGATTAACGCCAATGGAGGTGTAGAGTCTGCCTCGGTGATGAGGACGAGATGCGCATGTGGAAAGTTTCAAGAGCTCTCATGGAAACGACGTGGGGAAATTTCCAGGGGCTCGGAAGGAAACGACGTGACAAAGCCTGACAGAGAAGGATATGAAAGCGTGAGGATGCGACGAATAGGATAAAATGGAAGGCAGGTGAGCATGGCTGCAAATGGCCTACCCCTGAGCGGGGAATGCGGCCACAAAATGCGATTGTGTAGGCGTGGTAGCTTGGTCTGTGGCGCTGTAGACCTCTACTACCTGATGCTTGCACAAAATGAACAAGGTTAGCTAGACAGAGAAAGTAACAAACGATGAGATGCATTGTACTAAGACATGTTGAAAAACTAGGACAGTGGTTAAAATGCAAAGTAAAACATCTAAAGCAGTATTGACCGTGTAATTAGATGGGAGGGATTGAAGAGAGAGGTCATGAAGGAGGGAAGGGTGCAGGGCAACAGATAGGAGGCAACACATAGGAATGATCTTCACAAGTTACAATCTAATGATTATATGATTAGGTGAGGAGAAGAGCAGAGAAGATTGTTCAGGATGGAGTGCTTGGATTCCAAGGGCCAACCAATTGGCTGCAGACTATAGCTACAAGTACATTGGCCTATATACATGTAGTCAATGTACATTGGCTACATATTTTCTTAAGTGTAAGTAAGCTCTATTCAATTATTAAAGTAATTATTAAATTATTAGTTTAAAAATCTATTGAGTCTCAAATTTATTCATCTATGAAATCTCATGAGCGTCCACGTGTGGTACCTTAGCCGGACGTTTGATTCATCTCACAGCGCCAGTTCTGCTTACCAAAAGTGGCCCACTTGACACTCGCAGTTTGTTTTATGTGTAATTTGAAGTTGTTAGTTTTATGTGATTTTTATGTGCATCGTCTATGTTGTTTTGAGCAGAAGGCGAGTGTGGTCGTATCAGTTCAGGCTCCTGCAAACTACTTTTCCCTCTACTGTCCCCCTCTCGCCGCATCCTTTCAGGAGATCAGCTGCAACGCTACCATACTCGCCGGAAATTATCTCAATTTCTCGGTCAACTATGGGGACGGTGTCGTTGAGACCTTCAGCATCTCAGGTCAGCGTTTAGATTGGCTAATTGTATCGGGCAGTGTGAACAACTTCAGCGATTCATTCTGTTAAGTTTTGATTAGTTTTTTAAAGTTTACTTGCAAATAAACATTTGTAAAACTGTTGCAATGCTACGTGTGTGATGGGAATTGCCTTTCCCTTAGTATCTGGAGCGGCTGACTAATGCTGTTATATGTGTTACTGTAGTCAATGAACATTTTACAAGCCTCTTGTTGCATCTCTCCCTCTTCAGTGTTCTGCCAAATGGCTGGTCTTTGGTGTCCAAACCTTCTACTTTATCTGATCTTCGGCCCTTCTCTTCGTATCCGCATGCGATTCCTTCTGAAGCAGGTCGTCTATTATTCTGATACGTGGCCTTCCCGGTCCTCTCTTGTCCTCCATTCTTCCCTCCATCACCTCTCTCAACAAACTTTCTCCTCTCATTACATGTCCAATCCAGTTTTTCTTTCTTCTGACTATCATAGTTCTTGTTTTCCTCACTCTCATCAATACCTCCTTATTTGTCACCTTCTCTGTCTAACTCGTTTTCTCCATTCTTCTCCATACCCACATTTCAAATGCTTCTATTCTTCTGATGGACCTCGTTCTTGAGTGTCCAAGTTGCTGCGCAGTATAATGCCACAGACCGAACCACCGCCTATACAATCCTCTTTGTCACTTTCCTGCTCAGCCCTCTAGTCAAATCTTGTTGCATAGCAATTGATTTCTCTCTAAAAATATTTGGGCAGTATAACACATCAGCATTCTGTTCCTTCCATTATTGCTCTTCCTTTCCTATAACAGGCTTGTTAATTGATTCTGAATTTGTGCACTTAAGCGATTCCCTATTATATCTTTTAAAATTATTTTTATCGATATGATCATGATAATGTAAATGATCAATAAAAAAGATATGATAGGGAATCACCTAAGTGAACAAATTCAGAATCAATTAGGTGAAGAACAAGCAGGGTACCAGTGTATGAAAATAAGAACAATAATAGAAGGAACAGAACACCGATAATGCTGACCACCAGATAGTTAAGGAGAGTGAGATTGCGGAAGCGATTAAGGCATCTAAATGAGGAAAGGCTGGCGGGCCTTGACAAGTGGTGGTAGAAATAATTAAGGCCGCGGGAGAACAAGGTGTATAGTGGATGACAGAAATTTGCATTGACGTTGTGCATGACGATACGATCCCAGAGAATTGAAAATTCAGCTTTCTAGTTCTAATCTTTAAGGGAAAGGGTGATGCGATGCAGTGTGGTAGTTATAGAGCCATCAAACTGCTGGAACAAGGCATAAAGATACTAGTGCGAGTCCGTCCTTGAGAAAAGATTAAGGAAACAAATCACTATTGATAGTTCTATGCAGTTTGAATTTACGCCTGAAAAGGGAACAATTAATGGAATTTTTGTAGTAAGGCAGATGGAAGAAAACAATGCTAAATCAGTTAAATCATGTTACGCATTTGTGGATCTGGAGAAGGCTTTTGATAGACTGCCAAGAGAGGTTGTAAAGTCGGCGCCGAGAAAGTTGGGGTTGAGGAGTGTCTAGTCAGGGCAGTGATGGCAATGTACTTTGATGCAAAGACAGCCGTGAAAACACATGGTGGACTAAGTGACCGAGTTGAGGTGAAGATTCGACTACATCAGTGATCAGTGTTGAGCCTGCTGTTGTTTGTAGCTGTGATGAAAGTGGTTACCCGTGAGACAAGATCTGGGTTACCATGGCGCTACTACTGTATGCGGATGATTTAACAAAAGCAAAGAAAAAACTGAAGGACAAGATTTGTATGTGGAAAGAGTGTATGGAGGCAAAAGGAACGAGGGTGAATGTGGAAAAGACTGAAGTTATGACAAGTGGATGCAGAGAAGGAACGGTGGGAAAATGTGGAAAGTGGCCATGTAGATTCTGTGGAAAGGGTGTTCACGCATATTCAATTAAATGTACAAATGCCTTTGTTGGACACATCAGAAATGCAGTAGTGGCTACGGGCTATGGGAGACTGGAATGTTGTAGTTGGAGAAGGAAGGGATGGAGAAGAGGTTGAAAGAAAAGTGCTGGAAGGGAGAAACGATTAGGGAAGAAACTGGTGGAGTTTTGCAGGAAAAAGAAGGTGATGACCGCCAACACCTGGTTTGAACACAAGAAATGTACAAGATACACGTGGGTGAAGGAGGAAGCTCAAGGAGATTTCAAGTAGACTATATACTGCTGCAGACAAAGATATAGAAATAGGGTCAAAAATGCCTGCAGCTGCCCAGGAGCGGATGCAGAGACTCGGATCACTATTTGGTAGCAACGAAAGCAACAGTCGAATTCTAGAAAATTTGGAGAAGCAGTAGGAAAAAGAGGAAGTGGGACACGGCAAAAATAGAATCAAACAGAGTAAACTTCCCGAGTGAGATTGAGGAGAAGATAAATAATTGGGCACGGGGAGGCAGAAGTGTGAACGAAAGGTGGAATGACTAAAAGGAGGTGATTACTGAAAGCGCAGTGAGCAATATTGGATATACGAAAAATGATGCGACCAAGAAGCCATGGATACAACTGATGTGATAAAGAAGATGGAGGATAGACAGAAATTTATGAATGTACAAACGGTTGAAGGAACTAAGAGGTACAATAAAGTGAATTGAAAGAGAAGGGAAGAATTGAGAAGAGAAACGGATGGAGCACGAGAGGAGTGATGGTGTAGAGAGTGTAATGAGCTGGATGAATCTGATAGAAAAGGAAGATCTGACTTGATGTATGACAAAGTTAAAAAACGTACAGGGCAAAATAGAACATTCAATAAAAACAGCAGAATGAAGGACAAGGACGGTCAGATAGCTACTGAACCACATACAATTCGACAGTGAAGGAAATAATACAGGCTGGCCCCAAAAAACGGTCCCTTTGAGCTTTTTCACATATAACTTCTACAATTTGGATACAACGAAGGCAAAATTTTGCATGGACAAATGGCCATCTATTTCCAATATTTATGGCAAGTTTTGTCCAATTTCGTTGCATAGTTTCAAACTCGTGTGCTTTTGAAATGAACTTATCTGATATTTTGGTGTAAAAATGCAGCATTTTGGCTCTAGCATGGATGCCAAGAACAATTTTTTTCCCATGACAGACCAAATTTTTCACACTAAAATTGCCTTTAATTGTTAACGTTTTTGCCAAATTTAGTGCCATTCTGTCAAATAGTTTCAATGTTATGAGCCATTGAAATTGACTTGTCTATGTCTTTGTATTAAATTGATAGTTGCTGCATTTGCCCTTTTTTACATTTATATGGCATAGTGTGAAGTTTTTCAATATTTACAATGTTTCTGAACTTAGTGAGCAGTAGCCTAATTCAACAATCATATTAGAGTTTGATGTATGCAGTTATAATAGGAATTGTTACAAGCCACAATCTGTGCATGACAGGCACCAGCGATTTCCGCATAGTTATACGTACTGTAAGTTGTGCACACATTTGGTGGAGAAGTCATTTTCAGAAGCTCATAACTTTGGAACTAATGGACATAATTTCATCAAACGTGGCAAAAATGTTGACATAGATGTGGCTCAAATTTAGTCATCATTGAAAATAAATTGCAATCGCTATCCACGAAGGACTCCAGGGGGCGGTTTTTTGGGCCACCCTGTATATTGAGGAATTGTATGATAAGGATGGAAAGCCGATACACGAAGCACTGCAGCTGGAGAAAGAACGTGAGACAGAGCAAGATAATCTTTCACCTGAATTTTTTGGAAAGTGAAATAATTGCAGCAGTAATAGAATTCAAAAGCAATTAGGCTCGATAGTAGAAGGGGTCGATGCCGTGCCTGCCGAATTTTTAAACGCTCTCGAGCAGGAGACTATGAATGAGTTCATAGTCCTGTGTAAGGACATGTACATACAAGGTGTATGGTCTGAAGATTTAACAAAGTCATAACGATACCGTTACCAAGAAAGCAAATGCCAATGAATGCAGCGATTTGAGAACGATCAGCCTGATTCCTCATGCTTCAAAGATTGTGCTAAGAATAGTCACAAAAAAGAATTAAAGGGAAGGGAAGGAGTGCTCTAAGTAGAATGCAGTTTGGCTTCAGGAAGGGAATGGATACAAGGGACGCAATTGGGGTAATGAGGACCTTATGTGAAAGGAGCTGCGAATTTGGTAATGAATATAATAAATAGTAAGTTTGCTTTCTAGATTTTGCAAAAGTATTTGATGGAGTTAACTGGACGAGAATGATGAACATTTTGAAATAGATGGAAGTTAACTGGAGGGGCCGCAGAATGGTGAGAGAGTTGTATATGAATCAAGAAGCCATTGTTCCCTTCTCTCTCAAACCACCACTCGCCCTTGTCTCTCAAATCACAACCCGAAAGTCTTAGCACCCCCCGCGACGAGAGCGAGAGTGAGCTAATCATTCCTACTAATGCTGGTTTTTTGGCTCACCATGAAGGCATGAGAAAAATTTGTCCTCAGAATTAACGAAATGAATATCAATGGCCCTTAAGACTTTGCTGCCGTGCGTTCTGAAAATATTGTCACAATATGTGTCATGATCATGGGCCCACACTGACCCAAATATCATAACTCCTCCTGCGAGTAGGCCTAGCACTGCTGCTAGCTGATAGCACTGCAGCTAGCCCGGCTGCAAGCTACTAGGGGTCGTTGCCAGGCTACGTCGGGCATCGACGCTGTGAACTCTGGGCATTCTACCTCTTGCGCTTGTGGAAGTGGCACTGCTGCAGTCATATGCAATATAGGCCTATTGGAGTCCATAGAAAGAGTGGGGTTTTGGTATGCTTATGTAATAGTATGACTGCGTGCTACAGTGCCTAGTTCACATTGACAATTCATAAATATGCATACTGTCATATTTGTAACCAATCGCAGTTCGAGGAACTGGGTCTTTTGCATATACTTCTAGAACGAATCCATTTATGACCATTTATACTAATGACTAGGCGTATACACAAATGCATAGGATTGCTGAAGCAGTGGAATGCAAGGCCGTTGCACAGAGCAATGGGCTGGTAGATTCGGGAAGGTCTAGAAAGTAGGCCCGCCCATATAAATAGGCAGTGCCGCAGTCCTTGTGGCAATATTGTGGTTCTTTTAGT
Source organism: Chamaedrilus cognettii (assembly GCA_034695025.1). Lineage (NCBI taxonomy): Eukaryota > Metazoa > Annelida > Clitellata > Enchytraeida > Enchytraeidae > Chamaedrilus > Chamaedrilus cognettii. Next base: position 8,799 of record JAQIWG010002658.1, on the reverse strand, counting down.
CTTTATCTAAATTATACAGTTAGACTTATTCAGGTTTGGGCTAGACTATATAGTAGGCAATTTCAGGGACATACATTTTACATTGGCTTGCATTCTTTAATTTAACTCGTGATTGACATATCTGAATTATTTCAATAGCTAATGTTATGTTCGGCCTGGGTGTCTGCATTGTTTTGGTGTTTGTGCGTCGCGGTCTGTTATCAAAACAGCTAGTTCCCCCCACAATATAGAGATTGCAGAGAAAACCCCCCCAGCAACCTGCTCTGTAATAGTTGGTGGAGTTTGGGATCATCCCTGCACATCTTGCTGCCAAGCCCCTCGCCATTCTCGACAAAATTCAATCGTGTGAATTCCGACCCGCACGTTCGACGGACGACCATGGACAACGGGCGTGTTTGGGACCTAGAATAGACGGTGGAATGACCCCCTTTGTGTCCACGCACCACGCCTCGCGCCGGCTTACGGGACGCGCGTACCTGCTCATCAAACCTCGCATCAGCCCCTCACTGTATCCTCGCACCAGTTCCGCACCAAATTTTTGAACCAAGCCCCGCATCAAAACCACACCTTCACACCAAGCCTCCTCTCGCACCGACGCACCGAACCTCATCATCACCCAACAGCGGCATCACCGCCTCATCACTCTGCACCAGCCTCCTCACCATTCAGCCTTCTCACGAGCCTTCTCACCAGCCTTCTCACCAGCCTCATCACCAGTCTCATCACTAGGAATCATCGCCAAATCCCACTCCAAATCGCACCGACGCACCGAACTGCTGCTCAAAGCATCACCATGCAAGCTTATGGCTTCAAGTAAGCTACAACTCTAGTTTCACATGCACCTAGCCAGCAACGATTAGGCCTAGAGTAGCCAGATCAGAAACTCAAGCTGTAGGGCTTTAATAATTATTGAAGGCTACAACCGCATCAGCGAGAATTAATTATTACAACAAATAATTATTATCAATCGCATTTGGAAACAAACGAGGAAAATAGCAGAACGGAAGACAAGAGAAAATAAACAACAAAGCATTCACACCCTATAAGAACTGGAAAACGATATTCAGATTAGGAGCGAAACAACGTTTAGTTTTGGAAAAAGGCCAAATGAAGAATAGAAACAGCAACCAAATTTAACCGTAGGCCTAGCAGTCAACAAAACTGGTGAGCGTTTTTTTTTTAATTCAGAACTGAAAGACTCAGAAATTGTAAACTGCTCCCCACTGAGGCTCTTTCTAAAACGTTTGTGAGTTCCCTGAAGTGGCTTAGAAGAAAACAACAGCAATTAATCGATCAAGAAACAGCAAAACGCTCGAGGTGCAGATGAAGGAGAAAGAACAACGTATATAGAGTATAAAACAATGAAATAGGTGAAAAATAAAGGAAAAAAGCTGTGAATGACTGATAAAAACAGAAACACAAGAAAGCAAAGTAGGCCTAAGTGACGTTCAAGAAGCAACGAGAGTAGTAATTCATTTTTGTCTGAGCAGGACAAACCGTACAACGTAAGCACAAGATGATCTTGACACATGCCATTTGAACAGAATCGATTCAACCGAAATAGAAACTGCGATGAATCAAACAGAAACTCGACACTGAACGAACAAAACGTGTAGAATCAAGCAGACGCATCAGATAAATATTGAACACCTATAAATATCAGATCATGAGATGAAGAAAGAACAACGGCTCCAACATGACGTCATGGTGGCGCGAGACACATGATGTCATACAATAAAACATACATGTATTAAGGAGCAAAGACATCAAGGATATACTGCTATCCAAGCAACGAGAAACTATTACCGGGACACGAAGCAACCCGAGCATTATAATCAACTACTCTCAAGAGAACGCAACACAATCAAACAATGATCAACAAGTCGACCGAACTTAGATCGACCGAAACCGATACAAAAAAGCTGAAACAGAAGACGAAACAGAAGCCGAGACAGAAGCCGAGACGTAACCTAGTATCAACCGAAGCAGAGAACAACTCTGATGCACAGAGAACTTTTGCAGGTGACAGAAGACGATTCCGCCACAGTGTAGAATGCAAATTAACCATGAAAGCATTCTGTCTGCATGCTAGTGAAGGAGTGTTGTTTACACTCTAATAGCCTATATCTGACGAACCGAGTTAGAAAATTACATGCTGACGTCATCAATCGTAGCCTAGCCACCTACAACGGGATGCTCAGTGCCCATGGGAGCAGTTTATGTCGACTTGGGCGCCATTCTAAACTAAATTCGAAGTTTGAAACAATTATCAACATCTGTCATCGCCTCTAGATGATTATTAAAATAGGTCCCTGAGGTCCCCGATGGCGCCTTTCGGCGCCGAAACGGACTATATGCCCAGTGATTTGATTTGATTTAAAATCAGTGGAAAGAGGGTGGAAGCAGTACTCTACAGTACTAGGCAGTACTCAACCGAGACATAACCGAAGCGAAGTAACCAGTAACACGTGAATGAACAAAACCCATGAGTCGTAACGAACGAATCTCGTGTCACGATTCCACAAACGAACTAACCAGTAATTACAAGCAACAAAACAAGACGGGCTTGTGTGGCTTACAGCAGGAAATGCACAGCGAATTTTGAGACAACAAGAATAATAACAAACTTGATCATCTTACAGGATTTGAGATGCTAGATCAGGCAAGAAGAGACATCGGGAATAGATAACAGGCAGCTTAGCTAGCTGTCAGTCATCGATTTAGTGAGAGTTTGTTTTAAAACGTAGGTTGTGTACGACTTCAGCCCGCATAGCATTGTGCATTTGCCTCGAGCACCGAGCAGAACCATACTTGGCTCGGTGTCTTGCAACCAGGGTGCGTTAAAGTGTGACCAATAAATCACTTTGCGACCCGAGAACAACTAACCCCAGAGAACCCCGTATACCCTAACGAACGAAACTCGTGTACCGCCACGAAAGAACCCGGTGTACCCTAACCAACAAAATCCGCGAATCGCCGCGAACGAATCAACGTAACACCCATAAGCCACAACGCTTATAGAACGATCGTCTAGACGACCCACAGAGAACGCAGCGAACACACATGCATGCTGAATACATGCAAAGTACGATAACCAGAAGTATTCCGCTCCATTACGACAGCGGAGTGCCATAATCCTCATCACTCCGATCCTACGCAGCCGCCGCCAGTTATAGGGCCTGTGTGGTGGTGGTAATAAAGGAACGTAGACGATAACTCACATGACGAAGAGAACAACGAGAACCCGACCCAAGCGTGTAACCGATATTAACTTTGGGCGTAACGGTGACTTTGAAGCACCTCGCCTGCATACCCGTGAAACCTTGCAGATGCATGATGCTCAAGGAAACCAAAAATCAACGCAACAGAATCAAGTCAAACAAGCCAACAATGACACGTTATCGTGACGCCATTGCAATCACGATCTTAGTGATTATACCGAATCATGGCAATGAAACAAGCTGATCACTTGTAGTCAGATTACTACTACACCTGCCCGACATACGATCGTCCTGCGTGTAGGCCTACGCAGTGCAGAGCGAACAAGAGACGAAAAAACATCACATCATCATTACGATGGGCAGACGAGGGAAGGAATCACAGAGGGAGGGATTCACAGAAAAAAATGTTCATATGGATATAGAACCATCGATATGACCTGATTACAATTTTCTCTATAGCAGTGCACATGTTATATCATTAATTGAACACCAGAATATTGTGAACGAATCATGAAGGAACAGACTGTGAAAAATTACAGGAGAAGCATATCACTGATGCTATCCGACTACACTTTTGGAAAACATAGAAATACCATACATCTTCGATTTCGATATCATTATAGTGAGTTAAACTATCAAATATGTCAACTTTTGTCAATTGGTCATTTGCTCCCGATGAGACACTACATCTCGTTGAGACATTTCATCTCACGGACGTTAATCTACTACATGTTTTTAACAACGAAAACGATTGTAGGAGAGGGCGTCAAAGTTGTACGAACGCTGGAGTGGATTTCACGCTCGAGTTTGGCTGAACACTACTATTTGTTGTGAGAGATACGGCGAACGACCAATTGGGTACTCGAGCCCACGCGGTCGCTTGGCCGGATTTAACACAACGCAAAGTCAGTGAGCACATGCTCAGCTTCATCAGAATCTAAAATCTACCACTCCAGCTCCAGTGCGTTGAAATACCAGCGCCTCCTACTCAGAGGACAAACGTGAAGCTACGACTGCAAGGGCAGTTGCAAATTGCTGTAGTTTGGGAAAAATGAATTAGATGAAAGAGAAAACATACAATCTAACCAAGCAGCGAGACTGAAGAAATTTTCACTGACAATCAGCCTAGTGAAATGACATTGTCAGTTTTCTGTTGTTTTACCGGACGAGGAAATAACGAATTATTATACAGTATTGAGTAACGAACATCAGAAGAGTGAAAGCAAGTGAGACAATGAATCGGATAGACGACAACAATATCTGTAGCCTGCTTGCAACGAACAAATGAAGTTATTTCATTGATTGGAATTTGAGTCAAAGAAAAAAAACAAGTCTAGATTTGCAACCGTCATCCACTTGTGCAATCTTTAGCTACGTCATCAACCGCGACCTCATCGTGGACTTAGTGACGTCATTGTGTCTCTTACATCACACAGCTACATCATCTGTGCGTGCCACGTGTCACAGGAAATCAGAATGTCATGCCACAATAGCAAGTAAACGGAATTTCTTAACTGCAAAAAAAAAGCAGCAGCAGCAGTAAATGGAAAAATGAAACTGGAGATTTCTATTCTTTTTTCATCCAACTTCAAAAGTCGCTTGAAATTTAAACAGCTTCAAAACAATACAATGAGTCAAAATATAGTCGTCAAGGGAGACTTCTCGAACTATGCCCTTAGACCCTTGAACCTGCTCCGTAGCCTACAGGGAAAAATCACAATACATATAAAAATATATGAAAAACAAGATAATGGAAAAATATGAACAAACGTACGCTAGCAATTATCAGTGCGACAGAAATCTTTCCGTAAGAAGAAATAATGTCCATCATAAACCCGATGCAGTATATTAATCAGACTCGCTGCGTCAACCAGGGTACAGCGTCCATGTACGCGTCTCAAATATCGACCCGAGACTCACCAATAAACTTCGCAAGAAAACGACGAGTCAACTATAGCTACATAATTATGGGCTACATGATGCATAGAGCACGATCGAAGCCTATTTAGGACTAGCTTATCGGATGAAAGTGAACGGATTTAAGAACCGATGCAACGAGACAACAATGACGCTTCAACGTGACGTCATTGCACACATGAACTTCGTGTTCAGCTATTATTGCTGTCAACTAAGAAAGTCATCGAAACGCAAAAAATATCAAATCTGATCGCAACGCTCATATAGAAACGCGACATCAACTAACCACGCCTTTGTGACACGGGCGCGGCGCTCGGCTGCGCCCTCAAATGCAAGGGTGTTCAATACTTCAACTGGACGTGGAGTCTCGGCGTTCAACGTTGACGGGCCCCAGCCTTCAACCTCCATCAGTCGGCACACCTCATACTATATAACCACCACACCCTTCCTCCCATTCATGGACATTAACCGACTTCACTCCTCGACCTTCATCAACCTACACATCTCGCACTACCTCCTCCTCCCCTTTCTCTCCGCAATCTTCCTGCACTGGATTCAAACCAACGACTTAGTGAAGCACGACTCGACCCTGCGGAGGGAGCGACCCTCATTGTTCGTCGCTGCTACAACTGGACATCACCGTTGCGTGTTACATTTGCGAATGACACGATGGGGGGGGTGGAAGGGGGGAGGGCGCGATGGAGGGCTCAATGTGGAAGCGTGAATCTTCATGCGTAAATCGGCGTCAACTCACGCATGTGCTACAATTGATTTATTGCCGTTGTCACACCGTCAAAAATTAAGCGTCAACTGCGTATAGCCAACATTGTACATGCTAATCGCGCGACATAGTTAATTGTATGCAGCCACACTGCGTGCATTTAAGCAACATGACTGCTCGTCATGTTTTCCACGTGGATATTGAGGAGTCGTTGAACTAATCGTGTTTGTTTTTGAAGCCGAAAAAATATTCATCGTCAGACGATTTCACAAAATTGAATACAATTGTATTGTTTCTTGAGTGTCCGCCACATTATTTTATCTTGCAGTTATTTACATGTTTTTAGTTACAACAATGCAACGAGGGACGCCATCTGCATACAAGTATATCATTATGCCAATGCACATGCATCATCGCATAACACTTACCGATATTTCGCGAACAGTGATTCCTATTAGCCCAAATTTGTATGTAATCTGTTCTAATCGCGAACAAGTAACGCGATCTAAATATTTATATCCTGGTCTGTAATAGCCTACATGCATCTAATACAAAGTAAATTTGGAGACAAATTATTGGAAGAGCAAACTTTGTTCACACCTGGGCCGTAGCCTGAACAACACCCTCACTTTTCGTAGGCATGCAGGGACTTGATCATAGGATGAGGCTAGATGGCAGAGGGTTCTACGCTGAATTATCTCTGTCACCATGCGTCTATTAGCTTTAGCTGCACTATATATTTATAGCCCTTTCTATATATTTGCACAAATCCGCCTTGGAGATGAAGCTTCTCCTAAGCGAAGAAGACCAATGATTTCTTCCCATATTGCACAGAATCTATCAGTCGCAATTGTGCCACATGTATATTAAACGTGTCTAGGGTTTCGCTCTGTTGCATAGGCTGATTCTGGTTAAATTTGCTGTGGACATGTGCTGCTAGATATGAATCATACATGTACTTGGCTGCATTAGAGGCTAATAATGTCATATTTAGCCATGGACAATGTAGAGCTAAGGCTCTGTGTATTATTATAGCATTGTGGTGACAATAATTATGCATCGAGGGGCGTCAGCGCCGGGCTGCTACAAGTAGCGCATAGACAGATAGCGCTGCGGGCCGACAGCACTGGCCCATCGCGGCTGACGGATCTTGCGTTGATCTTTAGTTGTGGTGGTGAATTTAGAATTTGTTGAAGGGGGGTTCCTTCGGGACATTTTCTTGTAGGTTCGCATGTTTTCAACTGTTCGCACATCTTAGGGATATTGGACAGGATTGTCAGTCTACAACCTCCACACGATATCCAGAGACCGTCAAAGATAGAGACAGATGGTCATTGCTGCTGCTCATGGCGCCCCCACGACCGACGAGGTCAAGGTCTAGGCAGGCATGCAGGCAGGCAGGCAGGGATATGGCATTCACTGGAGTCTAAGAACTTGGGTGCAGACATTTTTTGTAATTTGTTCATACTTTTTGGACTGTGCAAAGGCATTGATAGGGCACCTCGTAGCCTAGTATTTTTTTTACTCAGAGCAGGGATGTTTCCGCGTCAAGATGGCAACGCCCCAGATTCCAAATTGGACACGTGTTACAAGGTTTGCATAAAATCCAGTTCAGCTGTACTGTCAGACGAGCTACGGCGTGCCTTTTCCCATCCAACTTACATACCGATCATTGAGGGTTTAAGTCGCGATGAATCGCTCGATGTAGCCATTGACTGTCGTTTAAAGGCTGGCACTACAGCTGTAATTAAGGGCACAATTGACGGCTCGGCCGATGCGTTGCTTGGCTATCGCGCCGGTTTAATGCAGCGGGCAGTTTCGGGTACTATACATACGCTACTTGTCACATTCGCTCCACCAACGGTGTTGACTGCTGGGCAGCCAGGGAACGTCATAGCTGGGGCGGGGGGGCGCGCAGCAGGTAGGAGTGATTCAGCGGCTACCTCTGACTTAGCGGACCAGATGAACAGCCTAGCCTCAATCTTGACTTTCATGCAGAGCTCGCTGCAGCAAGCTGCAGTCACAGTGCAGACCCAAATACAAGCTCAGGCCAAGACCCAAAGTCAAGCCGAGGCTAGAGCGACGGACACCGCCGCCCAGCTTCAAGTCTAAATGGCTAGGTCGCTCACGGAGCTTAAACGGTCCCTTATGACGAAGACTAGTGAATTAGTCGGGGGGGGGGGGGGCCTATGCACGGGTCATGAAACAATGGTGTTCGCCCTCCAAGCCCAGCATGAGGCCTCACAGGTATTGAGACAAACCATCTAAATTCTAAACCAGAACGCATCGCTAGAGCTTTGAGACCTTTGAAGGACAGTCAGCTGACTATGACGGACAATCCAAGGGAGTTGCAATTTTTCTTCACGTCCCTTGAGATAAATTTTGCTTTATACAAAATTGGGAAAGATATCAAGCACATTTTAGTCTGTTCGTTCCTTTCCAAAAAATCAAAATTGCTGCTGGAACAACTTTCCCCAAATGAGACAGGTGATTTTGACAAATTGCAAACTGCGCTGAATGCCATATATTGCGTTACAGTTCTGAAGCATCAGGTGAATTTTGAAAATGCCTCCAGGCATATATCTGATTCCTGGTCTCAATATTATTTGAAGCTTTATTTTTTGTTAGATGCATGTTGGCGATCTAGACACTGTGATAACTATGAAAAACTTGTGGATCTGATTTGCGTTGAAAAATTGGAGAAAGGGTTGAGCCCCCAGCAGTTAGAATTTTTGAGAGTCCATAAGATCGAGCATAAGCACATGACTAGCACAGAAGTTGTGGACCTGATTGATTGTATTCCGAAAACGAGGTCAGAAACTATCACAAGTCTGGTAATTAGCACAAGGGCGCCACGAAAAATTTCATGGGAGGGGGGCCACGTCAAGTGCGAGGAAAATGAGGGGGGTCATATCTCAACAGAATCGGGGGGGTTCGCCC
>JAQIWG010002657.1:0-19772 GCA_034695025.1 Chamaedrilus cognettii | reverse complement strand
ATTGTATAGCCATATAATATAGCATTGTATAGCCATATAATATAGCATTGTATAGCCATATAATATAGCATTGTATAGCCATATAATATAGCATTGTATATAATATATAATACAATATCACTGCTGCAACGTCTCGGTGTGCACGATACAAACCGCCAGCGCTGTTTGTTGTCCACCCGTCGCTACGAATACGCCAACGTTCGTGGTCAGCCAGCCGTCAACTTAACTCAGGATAGGTCTAACTAAGCGTGCACAGTTAAACTAAATCAAACCCGTGTTTTACACGAATTATATCAATAACCGACAAAAAGATTTTCAGGTAAAAACGCGAGTCAATCCAAACATTTTAAAAATTATTGTCTGCTGTTATAGAAGGCTACCTGTCTGATACACTGACACAATAAAAGTATCGAGTAACATATATGCAATTAGCGCTGTTATTTAGCGCATGAAATAATTTTGTCGCCTAATCTACATGTAAATAATGATAGACGTTAAGGTTATGAAAGGTTCTGCTATAATTGAATGATTTGTGTAATCACGGGACAAAACGAGACGTGGTTGTCTACTACTGCCGACTTGGCCCAGACTGTGCAATGTGCTTGACTTCAAAAGACCGTCGTTTGATTTCCTTTCGTGTGCTATCGTTTTTTATCGCAACTAGCTCCAACAGTTTTGTAGCCACATTCGCGATGCAACAATACAATACTTATGCATAAAATTCGATTAAAATCGCGCAATGCGAATTAAACTTTATTTATCGCGACTTAAATTTGCATCGCTATGACCGCTGATCAGATCGTAATCTAAGCTCTTTTATGACTGAACGCATTTTCATTCGAAATGCCCTCTTTAGGTTTTATAGCTTCGCATTAGATTTTTTCAAGATCCATATTTCCTATACGTAATTACGTGCGTAATTTTCAGTTTCAGATATCTGAAATCTGACCACGCATCTGATCACTCCACAATGTTTTATAGGACCGTAAATTGATATAAATTCACACTTAGATTAATCCGCTGTCTACAATATTGGAAAGTGCATAATAAACCTCGGTCCAATTATTGTGAATGTGCTTAGAAAATCTAGAACCTGGCGACCAAATGTTGCTCTGCCCGATGTAGGCTTTACATGCCGAAGCAATCGCATAATTGCGATGAAATTCGAATGTAAAAACTTCAAGGAACTCGAGGCATCTAACGCAAAGCAATTGGGTTACTATCAGTCTGCTCGATGCTCGTAAAAGTGAATTTCGAAACAAAAAGCAGTATAACCTATACTAGCAGACTGGTTTATCAATAGAAAATGCGTCAGTAATACCAGTAGTTTTGATTCTACATGTGTTTTAACATGATTCTACTGGATGCTATTTCCTAACATTTGTATGTAGTCCTCTTGCTTATAATAAATTATACGTGCAAAAAGAGCAGATAGTAATACCGGTATGTAATTTATGGTCAGGGCAACCCGAGAGAGTAATAGAAAGATAGCACTGTGTTGATCCTAATATTGAGCCACAATTTAGACACCAGGTCCTGTTTGCTGCATAGAGGATTAAATTGCATAGAGATTAATTTTGCAGCCCAGAGCACCCCGTGCAAAACGTAAAAGGCAACTAAAGAAGGGAAGCCGCGGTCCTCTGGTGCATGGGCCACAAGCACTGAACCGGACTAAAATACTATTTGCTAGAATCTCGAGATATCTGGGGACATTTTAATAGAATGAACCATTTTATAATGAGAGCCGGGAATATTTTTATAAAAAAAACGCAATCTTGGAATATTTTTCCCCAGATATCCGGAATCCAGGGATATTCCTTTTTGATACAATAGTATCACGGGCTACATGGAGAACCTAGAACTTGGTAAATATAGGGCTGCTATATTTTATGGGAGTTGCTACGCTCTGACATCTCATCCATTCACGCAGTCGGTTGCAACAACTGCGCTCAACGACACGCTCTTATATCCGCCTGAATAAGCAAGGCAAGTTTTCTTCACGAAAAGAAGCACTTTGAGCATAGCATCCGAGAAGAAGGACTTGATTGAGCTCTCTTTGAACAAATCTGAATTAGAATCGCACATGACAATAATTAGTCCATAATGCATTTGCCTCTAGGCTAATCTTTCCAGTCTTGCTGCACTTTATTTGATCTTCAAACTGGTCGAAATTGACACGTGAAACGAGTTATATAAAATGCATTAATATTCTGTTTACAACAGTTTTACAACTATAAATTTAAGCACAGCTGTTATAACACAAGGGTGATTCTGGTTAACACCAATACCAGTAAATACTACGTAGTGCTTAGGCTTACCAGTATATTCGACATCTCAAGCTATACACAATGTCATGATCTCAAGTTTGACACGATCCACGTGTCAAGCTTAACTCGACCCACTTCTCAAGCTGTACTCAGGCATACGCTACTTGAGTGCGGCTTCGACAACAGCCACTTCGCAGACCTGTATCACATACGCGGCTCACGCACCTCGCAGCGGCCACTATTCCGCGCGGTTAGACTCAACCCACATCTCGATAGAGCCTAAACTCGACCCACATCTAAAGTTGCACCATGACGCGTCATCACGTGACGCGATGCAACACGTCGTCGAGTGTTGAAACAGTTTGATAGCTGCGTGTCGCGCGGTTAACGACATCCACGCGAACGAAGCATCGCGGCGGGTCACGTCTGGGGCTGCTGATATTGGATTACATCAAATGGGGTTTAATAATTCATTTCTCTGCGCGCTGCCGCCGTGCAACAGAATTATAGGCTCGACTATGGATGGGCCTGGCGAGACTTAACGTGTTGCTACAAATTGTTCGTGGCGCATCGCGGCGGATTTTCATCCTCGTCGCACAAACGCTCGTAGTCCGTTTCACCATGCAACAGTGCATGATGATTTATATCATACCAGGATACTCGTCGCTGTACAGAGTTACAGACGTCCGAAAGCCTTAACCGAATCTTAACCATAGCTCTACTGAATAGCCATTATTTAATTCGAACTGTAAAATATGCGACACGTTGCAGCGTTTAATTTAAGATGTAGGCGTACATGAATACCGAACATGTAGGCTATATCTAGAGCTGAAAATTGGTCAGATTTCTTCTATTCTCTATTCATCCATTAAAATCTACAAACTTGAGTTTATATATAATTTAATATTTTACCAATAATAGTAAGAAGACATTTAAATGTAACAGTGTAACATTAAATCGAGATAAAACTTAAATTATATAATCCTTTCGACAACTACTCTCACAGTAGGTCTCGATAATGCATAACGTTAAGATGGAGATTGCCGCAGTAACGCAGATAAATGGATGAATTTACTACTAAATAAACGTACAAATGATTTAGATTTTTGCAAATATCGACCTTTTGATTACAAATCATCATTCGTGCATTCTATCTATAATATCATAATCTACAGTCTACAAATGAAAATTTTACTGATTTCCTTCCTTTAGTTCAAGCCGACCCGAAGTCAACATTTTGTAGTCTGCAACATAGCTCGACTATGAACCGGACCGGGAAATTACGATTATTGCTGCGAGGCGGTCATGGCTGCCGAGTACAAGAAGTGCATGTCAAGGAAAATCTGATGTCGATTATGTACCATTATGGCTTTCCGTAGCGCACCAGTGCACGTTATCTGGCTCTGTACAGTTGTCCTACTCTACTCGTGCTCGAGTTTAGATCAGTAGGCCCAGATGCTTTAAATTCGAATAAATTTTGCTTTCACCGACTGATTCACAATCAAACTGACTCGTTCGGTATAATTGTATAATACTCATCCGTTTGACAGCCAATTTAGCGTCCATGGTAAGAAATCCACCAGATGGATTCTACCCGTTTGGTTAAATCCACGCAGTACACAATTATGTATTTTACCAACTGGGTATAACTTCAAAGGGTATACCAAATTAACAATGGCGCCATACCAAATATGTTTTTGTGTAGGAAAAAAGCATTGTGTTATTTTGAGCACAGACAATCCGAAAGGGCAATCGGATTTATTTAAACCCGCACGATTTCCCTGTAATTCTAAAATTTTTGATTTCATTTTTTAATTCAACTACAAAGCAATGGTGATGAATTTCAAAAATACTCGTAAAAATTCAAATTTATCACATCCTTTTCAATCCAAGAAGTTTTATTTACACAGATGTAAGCTAATCAACAGTAGCAAGAAATATAAAAAGGTTATAAATTTAGCGCCAATTGCTTATAGCATCTATGACAACGGTCCGCGACACACTTGTATCACAATTTATGGTTGGTCACCACTGTTTCTATGCGTTCAGTCCGCCTAGGAACCAGTAGATTTGCACTTAGCCCTGCGTGCAGCGTCCATGTCAATAACAATATCAACAGAGACAGTGACGTCCTTCACCTTGGCACGCTATTGCTCCATTTTTGTCACAGTGTCTGTCCGCGTTGGGCTCCCATTCTCTTTGGTCTCGATCACTTTGGGTCACACTGATTAAGAAGGATTTAGTATACAGTGTATAATTAGCATCTAAACCTAAACTAAACCCTACGCCTAGCTCTAATGCTAATACTAACTTAAACTCAAATCTAACGCTAACTCTAAGCATGGATAAATTAGTTGGACCAAGTGATGACTGTGATCAAAGGAAATAGACAAGGTAGCCTGTGCCAGAATCGCATTAAAAACTTTGACCAAATCAGCGTGTTACGTCGAACGCTCAACAACACTACGGACCTGAAACTTGACGCTGGATTATTTTAAAATAAATCAATGTAACTTAGCCTGTGCGATATTTATGTATTTACATAAATGGTTATTGAGGGCAGAAATAAATCATTTCATAATAAGCTAATCAAAAAGTCGAAAGGACTGGGCCATGGCCCAACTATTTGATAATACTTTTGCTTAATACCTTTAGGCTTACATATATTACAGTTAGGCTTTAGTCTAATAATATAGCTAACTATGCGCAGTACAGAATTATCTACACAGGTTTTATTTTCAATGAACTTCTCTTCTGGTTATTAAAGTAAACGATATTTCTAACATTTAAGCAATAACAATAATTAAGCCTATTTGCGAGCAGTCGGTGAAATGAGAATACTATATATGCTCCATGAGAATTAGCGCTCATCCATCCAATGTCGAACACTGTCGTCCTTTTTCCCCAGCCAGATGGTAATTGCGAAATACCTGTGTTGAAACGCTTGTATTTCAAACGCAAGCTTGTCCACATTGTGCTATTCAGATACTTGTATTATGATACACACGCGTTTGACTCATCGGTACCGTACTACAAGCGGTCATCTCGCATTTGAAAAGAGCATATTCCTATCTCGCTTTTGAGCTGCCATGCGCTGTTTTTGAAATCCTAGTGTTGAAAAACGACTTTTAAAAACACAAGCTTTTTAACAGCGAGATCGTTCTCAACCGCAGTCTGACAGGGGTGTTAGTTTGCGCGGGGAATGACTGGAGAGGAAGTCGTGTCAGCGACTGAGCATACTTCCGGTCGTGTGGATTTCAGCGCAATCACGCCAACAAACCCCCACGGACCCTCGCCAATCACAGCCCGACCCCTGCACGCGGCTGATAGAAGGGGGCTGAAAGGGGCTCGCCAGGACTCAATAAAAGGCGCCAACAAGCGCTAATGGATTCCAGAAACGACCGGGATGATCTAAGGGCGATGCACGAAAAATGAAATAGAAAGTCGCAGAAATGGATTAAGGGTATTACAGGCGACCGGCGACTGGTGTTAGACCAGGCTGTCCTTCGGGAACTGTTCTTCTACTGTATAGTGCGTAACAGGCCGTGTATGTTTTGCAGAAACATGAGAATCTGCATGAAATTTGAATCAGCATCTGAATGAAATTTCGACCGTTTGTCTAGGATGCGCTTTAATCCGCGACAAACAATTTTAACCGAAGGCACAATATAACCTGATAGCGTTAGGCATTTCCCGCATCTACGATTTAAGCAAATGATGTTTTTTCCACCTCCGTTTGCATGGCATATTTCTGGTGCGTTACAAGTGCAATGTACATACATACATGCGTACATACATACATACAGGCTAGATAAGCCTACAGCAGTCAGAAGTTGTTTATCTCTACTGCTTATCTAGAAAGGCTTGACCGACAACTAATAGCTTCTAAAATGTATGAAAGTCAATAGATTTCTCAAAATCAATCTATTTATGCTAGACCATTAGTACCACGTGTAGAGAATCACTGGTTGCCTTAATCCGTAGTCCATCTTAGTCCGACTTATAAAGCAAAATTTCAAATCTGCTTAGTTTGCAGATACAATATAACAACCGTTAAAGGCTCTGCTATAGGGGGGGGGGCTACTGATCCGTGAACTATAGTGAATAATATCGGCTCATGCTCGATTCAGATCTTTGCGGAAATTTAGGGCCGGTTTTTCCAACACGGATTAAACGGTGGTTCAGGATTTAGCTTATACAAAATGGTGGATTAAATCCTGAACCACCATTAAACCCGTGTTGGAAAAACCGGCCCTAAATGTTTGTTTTCGGTTGCTTTACTCAAAATGTTCAAATTTTACCATTTTTTCGTGTCGATATGGTTTATTTTTACGTTCACTTTGTAATTTGTGTATTATTCTGATGCGTATTTTCATTCACTTCATTTTCACTCATTTCATTTTCAGTACCGTAATAATGACAAACCTGTATCCAAAGATTCCAATGCCAGTATTGTACTTTAACGCTATTGCTGTCTGTAAACACAGGCGATAGACTTTAGTCGCAAAAATTTAAAATTCTCGTAAATGTAGCTACATGTATACAGTTAACATAATAAGCTTATGCTGTTGTATCCGACTATAAGCTAATGTCATTTAATGTCAATGAAGTTCCCACATAGGTGACACCGGAGGCAAATGAAGAACGCAAGTGGATAGGACTCGCTCGGCTAGAGACGGCCACTAATCTGAAACTTGAAGAAAGAGGATCGCTCACGTTCTCCGGAAATGAATGACGGTAAATATTTGACTAGCGAACGTTGAGAAACATTCTTTTCCATTCTCTTTCATTCGGAAATGTTTGCGTCGCGTTTCAAATGGACAAACATCAATAAAAGTAAATAAAGATCAGTAATAAGACATCAATGAAAGTTTAATAATAAATACTAGCAGGGTATATCAAACCTGATTTTGAGACATGCTATAGACTGCAAGGCAAACACAACCAGTATAGAAATTCAAGTATAGTTTGTGATTTTCGTCCCATTTTTCTTTCCAAAAACTGAAAGTAAGGCCTGGGTATCCAATTACTGTGCTTCGCGCATTTACAGGCTTAACTCTATGCGGGCCTACATCTACAGTGTATGACTTCATTTTGGCTATCATCAACGTGTTTGCTGATTTATATGCACAAATCAGCTCATTCCTTATTGTGAGGTTATTTCTCGTAAAGAAATAACGCTGAGACAACGTCGCGTTAAGTGACTCGTTAATTGTGTGTTCGCGATGTAAAATTGGAAGGTCTGCAAATGCACCGATCACTGTTATAGACAAGAACGGTAACAAGAGAACCCTCAATTTTATAGGATTGTGAAAATCTTACAATTATTGATTAGCAACTTATTAGCATTCAGCTTAGAACAAACAAATTACGGATGAAAACTAGTAGGCGTAAAAGCGTTCCTGAAGCTCATTTATTTCCGTGGGGCTAATGCGCTGGCCTCATCATCAAAGCAAATCAAACTGCTACGATTCACTAACCTTCGCACAAAAGCGAATAACTCAAACTAGCTAAATCATCCCGTAAACAGCGTTGATCTCCGTTTCATTACAATGGCGCGTAGCCGCGCAGAAATAGAATATGAAATATTATGACTCCTCGGCATACATAATAGAAATAGAAGTCATTACGCCTGGCCGGCCGCGCCGGTCCCCGCGGCCGATGATATTGCATGTAGAGCGCTCGGCACCGGCGACTCTTATCAGAGAAATGACGCCGGTCGTATTCGGTCCGTTAAACGGAAGCATCGTCCGGCGGTATCGCCGGACGAGCCGCTGCCCCGGTGCAGCGACCCCTGGCGCCGCTCGCTCTACCTCGATCTTGTGTTTGAGCGCCCGAAGCGCTACCGCCGCTGAGGAGGGGCGCTTTTTGTTGGAGGGGGCCCAGGGGGAGGGGGTGATTTTAATGGCCGTGTGAAGTAACAACGAAAATCGTATACAATCGCAAAGACTAAAATAGGTGAAAATAGAGGTCCAAAGAATCTCCCCCCTTTTCAGTCGCTTTTGCGACTGGGGCCGCAGAAAGCCCTAGGCAGCAGACTCATTCTCTTTTTACCCGAGTCTGCTAGGGTGGAACAGTAGTTAAGCGAGGGTAAATGGCGATTGGTGAAGTCTGGCTGTGGCATGGGCCCCCTATGTTGAAGTTCAAATGTTTCACAGTGATATTTAAAGCTGGATTAGGGGGGCGGCTGCGGGGGGGGGGGGGGGGCTGGGAACGGGAAAGGTAAATGTGCCGATCAAAGGAGTAATTACCATGTTTGTTTTGTTTTGTAGTTTAGTTGTAGCACAAAGAATACTATACAGCCAGGTTCTATGCAAGGAAGCCGGCACAGAACCGCTCCCCCTTCGGTAGTCGCCTTTTACGACTCGCCCATTATTGAAATCGCGCACGATTAAAAGAGTTACCATGTAAAAATAATTGGTTGTTCGTATTGTAAACTTATTACGTCAATCACAGTGTACCCGGCATCCACGGCAGTCTAAAATTACTAAGTTAAAGATAATTTATCTTCCCATCCCTTGCCGTCCCCTGGCACTGAATCACAGCCCTATTTAACCATGGATCTCATGGACTCATTAAAACACATACCTATTAAAACATACCCTGAATAAAACGTAGACCTTATGAAACACGCGCCTATGAAAACAAACGCCTAAAACACAGATATAATTATTGCAGCAAAGCCCTATTAAAACGTAGCGCAATTAAAATGTACACCTATTAAAACGTAGACTTATTAAAAGTAGTCAAATATCCATGCACTTGACGCCCCACATCGCCCCCCAGCTTACTTCCCTCCCTCCTTCCTTTCCGCACGCTACGCTAACGCCGCCTAGCGGGGGCAAGGGTTGTACGTCAGAGAAACAATTGCGGCGGAGAGAAGCGCAGCCCTAAAGTCGCCGATATTACCTCACGGTCGCCGAGAAGCTCATCATTCTGGCCTGCAGGCCCTGGCGATGTGTTCGGCGCTCGCAAGTACGACATAACCGAAGATTTACGCAAGCGCCGGATAGCGCCGCGGAATGAAGTGTAATAGCCCGGGCCCCGGGAATCAGTCGCTTAAGGGACGGGAAGGACGCGTTCTCACATTTTTCTGAAATTCCACAACAATTAATAATTTAAATTTTTTGGTTTACAAAATTTTGTCGTTACCACCCCACCCCCTGCGCCCCCCCTCCCCCCCCCCCCCCGCTCGTGAGTTCTTTCAATAACCAGGCAGAATGGCGTTCCGGCACCTCGCAGTGACCAAAATCTCGTATACCCAGCAACCACAGAAAGCGGTCCGCCACCTCAGACTTTTAAAAAAGAGCTCTGGGTAAAGTCGTTGTGCGACGGCGCCCACGGAACGCGGTTATCGAATCAGCGAAAGTCGAATATGGCAGGGGTTCTCAACCTTTTTTCTCAACGCTTTCAGCTACGCGAAACACTTTTTATAAAGAAGGTTGGGGAACACCAAGTTACGATGCGCCCTACAGGCGCAGAGAGTTTAATGACAAGAATGTATTGGATAGCAACATTGCAACGAATTTTTTTTTTATAACGCAACCGCTGGAACTTGGAAGGGAAACTCACTGGCGGAGTTTCTATGCTCTGGCGCCTTTTATGTTCTTTTAAACACCTCCAGTACACTCCAATTTAAAATACTCCGGCGCCAATGTTAGTTAAAAAGAAGTGGTTACAAAAAATTTCGGAATCAACATTTACATTTTTCTTCTGATGTTTGACGGAACACTTCTTACTCACCGCTAAATACCAATGTAGAATGTTCCGCGAAATATCGGTTGAAAAAGGCCGCATGGCGTACAGCGCAGCAGTCTGCGCAGTGGAGTCGGCAATACCATGCATAGTGCGTACTGCTACAGCGCAGCGTTGTCTCCGTTCTTCACATTGTAAACGACTTAGTCAGCACTGACGTCGTTATAAGAGTACAGACTTATGCCTGCATGCAACCGCATTGCTCGACCTTCGAATTAGGAAACACTTGGATTAACTAAATTTGCAGGGCCGCAGCGCTGCGAATCGGTAGGCCATGCATATTGTGCTCAATAGTACAACAAGATAGATGCATCTGCTGGTGGTTACATACCAGCTACTCCTAGGACTATTACTTTTTTTACAGTCCCATTTCTATAACATTGAAATATGTTTTCTTGAAAGTTAAATAAAATATTATGCAAACTCAAAATGACTGGAAAATCTTATGTAAGTTGCTCGCTTTTGTTGCAACTCTGTTCCCTATTCTCTATTTGCTCTATTCTCGCAAATTTTCATGTCCATGATTTAACACGACTGTAGACGTTTGAGATCCCAAGCGAGCACTTGAGAAGACTGCATGCAGCAGGGTTTTAAGGCCGAATGCCCATCCTACTGTCAACCCAAATAATAATATACTTAATCCTAGTAGCCAGACAAGTTGGCTGGCTACTAGGTAAACAGGTGCTGCAACCTGCAACACTTGTGCATTATCTTTGCCTACGTAGTTGTTTAGCAACACATCGTTACGTAGTTGACAGCGAAGGGATTTGAACCCCGAAACTTCTCATCCCACGAAACTGCATCACAGCGCCTCAATGTAACATACATGTAGCCTAGACCTAGTAGTGGATCAACCTAGACCGACATATCACATCTGCTCAATCTTCACTAGTCGTCATTTCGATTTTTTCTCGTCAACTTTTCTTGCTAGCCCAGGTTGGACTTTTACAACCGCGGACGCACGCCCTCACGTGCCCTGGCCCCACGAGAAGTATCGGGAGCTGCTTTTATTGACTTTTTAACTCATCAAACTGTTGAAGCATCGTGTACTAGAGGCCTTAGGCTGACATAAAAGAATTGTGCTAATCAAATTGAATTTATTTTAATTGGTGTAAATTTAACACGACTCTCTTCTATGCCTTAGGCGTCGCACAAAATACGCATCATAATAGGCCTGTAATTTTGTTAAATCTTGATTTAGCCAATAAATCTAATGCTAAATGAGACGAAATACCACAGCCGCGTCCCCGGCAGCAATAGCTAAATTAATTCTATCGAATTACATCTCAGCGCGCGATGATGATGAGCGCATTTAGATATTCTCGACCTCACAAAAGCGTTTGACAAGGCGCCCAATTTCGCGAAAAATTTGCGCGTTTTGTTGCGAGACGTGGACGAGGCGCGCCCGAGCGTGTGATCGACATCGAGAAGTTCTTGCTTGCCAAGACGGAGACGATACGGAGAAGCTCCGGGGCTTGAGTAGAAAGCGTAACCAAAATTACTTTGCATTCTAAAAATAATTAGTTTGAGTCTATATATAAAGAGACATTTAAGTGAGTAATATGTAGATGATGAGAGAGATGTAAAAATGATGAGACATGTTGCTGTAAAGAGTCATACAATAGACTTTTAAATGTATTTGTTTGACTGAAACTATTTTTTTTTACTATCAAACGAGTTTAAATGCCAAATGATTTAATATTTAAAGTAGTTCCATAGTTGGCACTTAGTTCTTCAACATTAGACTACTTGTTCAGAGTTCGGAGAGCCTACCGTATTCAATCGGGCTTAAAATTGTAGTTAGTGTATTGTTGCATTTATTATAGCAAGGTTAGCAGACTTGGATGGCTGTTTTCTAGGTGATTTTAGGTCGTATTTATTTCTATTTATAAGTGCGAATTGGATAATTTGGATATGATATCAAATTTATGCCGCCGAGTACCGATGCTGTATTTTTACCAACAGAGCGTGTTTTGCGCTCGGCAGTGAACAGAATCAAAAGTAGCCTATAACCGAGAAAACTCATTTTTATTTTTTGAGTTGCACTGTATAACGAGCAGCGCGGTTCGATCCCCGCGCTTTTTCGACTAGTGCTGTTTGGTAGGCCTAGCGGTTATATACACGTAAGTGCCCTTTCAATTTTTTAAATAGAGCATCGAGGATAATTCAGTTTCAATCATAGCAAAGAAAATTTTTTCTCTCCTGATGGAAGCTTCCTCTCAAAATAAATTGTGCCTATATTGATCTTCTTATCGTTGCTTCAATGGGCAGACATCTAGATATCTTCACCCACTATCCTGGTTTGAACACATTCATCCCGCAGCTGAATCTATCAGCAGCCTGTAGGTCTATCCCAGTGCCCCGATCTGTGAAGTCTTTCTATAACCGCAATTGAGTCAAAAAGATCAGTAACCTTTAATAATTACGCATTACCTATATAGTTAATTTACATTTTTATGAATGCATCTAAGATCTTGAATTTCATGTTATCCTAACGCAGAAACAGACTGTGCTTAGACTCTGTTCAGTAGGAATGAACTGATTTAGTACATGTGTCCCTGCTCGGTTAGATCACGACCGGGTTTACGGCTTATGTCCAGCAATCAATATTTGTTTCAGTCTCACGCCTTCCCTCGCAGACTCCGCACTCTTCTATCCATGGAGTCAGGCGTGCGGAGCTGCCTATGATACACCGGCCCTGAACATTCATAATCATTATTAGATTGGCTTAAAGGATAAACCGGCGGAGCGTAGCGCTACCCCATTCATCGCCTTATTATGTTCGTGATTGATGGGAGCTGTCAAGTGGTGCGCGGTCGCCGGGTAATGGGATGAGACGCTGCGCGGGGTGGAGACAGTGCACGAGAGGGGTTGAGAAGACACCCGCAGACCGGGTTAAGTTGAGGAGGCGTAGTACGCCAAGAACAGGTTTTTAAAAATAAAACTGTAAGCCAAATTTGAAAGGGGTAGGCGTAGGGCTACGCCTAAAAATGAGCGAACGAGGCGTAGGGCTACTCGCTTTTATATGTGGTGGTGTAGCGGTTTCCTGTGTAACAAAAAAAGGAGAAGTAATTTTTCGATAGCTTAGTAAAGTTAGGTGTACGAAAGGGTTGCATTTGTAGAAGCCATAGCCTATAGCCTATAGGTCAAATAAAATATACAAAGACCGTTAAGAATGACTTTGAAAATTTCTGTCAGCACCGCCCCCGTCGAGAAATCTCATCGCCTTTGTAGGCTACGCATATTTTCTTAGGTTTACGCTTAAGAAGACGCCTGTTTTATGAGAAGGAGGCGTAGCGCTACGCCGCATTCCTGAAGGCTAACCCGAACTCTGCCCACGGGCGATCCACTCAGCGGGAATTCGTGGATCCGTGTGGAAGCCGTGTGGGACCAGACCTTGATTAGGCCTGAGACTAGCCCACATAATATAAAATGTACAGCTATAAAGTTCACACATTTGCGAAGCTGAAAATTTTAAACTAAGCTTTAAACAAACATCAGAAATAAGCAGCGAAAAAGTGCACAATTTTTTTAATGCCACATGCACAATGAAACTTTCCGCTTCAAGCAAAATGGGCAGTATAAGCTATATTTCGAGCTATATTTCGAGTCAAATGCGTGTAAAAGTAAAAACGCCTAGCTCTGAACGAAATGTGCGTCTGAAATATGAAAGTAGTTGAATGGCGATGTCGACAGCGGCACAGAACGGTGTAAACTTCGACACTCGAGTTGCCATGGTTTTGAATGGATCGTTTCAAAGTTTTGCGTAGCTCGTCACGATAACCCCCTCGCTTTCCCTCGGGAGCATTTTTTTGCCCGCATTGTTGGTAGACAAGCGCCAGCAACCTAATCGGACGTTTAATAAAATCGGGCTTTGACGGGGTTTCCTATTCCGTGTACAACTACCTAAAAATGAGTTACTTCTTTTGTGACTAGTTAAACCCCCTAAGAGAACCAAATATGTACCGAAGCAGATATTCGTATAATCTTCGTTCATTATCGCGCAGATATTATGGCGTTCTGGGCTGCAGGCCAATTCTTTGTTCCCCGGCCTACAGGAGCAATATAATAATAGTATGAGTGTACTTACAATTGCATAACACATTGCCCCAGCAAGTCGGGGAACAAATAATAGATGTACAGCCCAGAGCTCCCCGGGCGAGTAGTAAAAGGCGACTAAAGAGGGGGTGCGGCTCTGTGCCGACACTCTTGCACAGAACCGGACCGTAATAGTCTTCGTTTTTACACACGGTCCTTAAGCTACAACCCCACCCCACCCGCAAAACACTTGCATAACACTTGCATAGCACTTGCATAACACTTGCATAACACTTGCGTATCACTTGCATAACACTTGCATAACACATACATTAAATTATGCATCTCGCTCATACTTCTGAGACATCCTTTGCACGTTCGTCACGCTCCAACGATAGACTTCAGACAGTGAGGAGAACCTTAGGAGGCTCCGGCAATAGGCCCCGCTATATGTCCCGAGTCGCCTTTCCCGCCAAGGTTCGGTAAACTCGCCATGGTTCGCTAACCCGCCAGATGACCGCACGTGACTTGGGTATCGAGCCTCGACCACGCGCTTATCGGATTACGATATGACGCGGTGTGCTGTGGGGATTCTGTAGACAGGAGGCTATGGGCTTTCTTCCACAAGGAGGTTATGTAATTGCGTATAAAGGTTTTATGACCTTCTTGGTCTTTTTTTCATTATTTTCTTCTTCATTTAGTAGGCTACGGTACTTCAAGACATGTATATCACCCCCCTGCAGAACGGGAAACAAATAATTGGCTTGCAGTTCAGAGCTCCTCGGGCAAGTGTAAAAAGCGACTAAAGAAAGGGGTGCGGTTCTCGTGTGCGGGCTCTCTTGCACCGAACCTGACTGCATATAGTCTTTGTGCTGCACGCGGTCACTGAACTACAAAACCAGACAAATTAAGACATATTTTATTCCGAGGAAAGTATAGCCGTAATTTCATTTCTGATAACATAATTTTTGTTATTGATTTGTACAATCTTTGAGGTGAATTTAAAATTGACTTAAATTTTCTTAGTCTACTTCTTTGCTAATTAAATTTAACCAACGCATTTTTCTTAATTAACGCCTTTATGCATTTCAGACCCACCGGCGCGCCGGCGCCATGTTGTCCCCAGGCGTCACGGGCCTCCTCGCCGTCATCCTATTGGCCAGCTCAACCCGTGACGTCACTGCCACTTCAAACCTCGGGGCCGATTGCGTCATTGTGACGTCACGCCGGCCGGACGGACTCGGCTGGTACGAAAGCGGTCCCTACTGGTTAAACCCGGACGACGGGTCTGGATTAACGGAAATGGTCAACAACGCGTGGAGTGCTGAGGCGGATAAGAGAGTCTGGGGGGAGAAGAAAACTCGCGTTTGGGGAAAGCGCATAAAACGGACTCCAACGTCCTTATCGCAACAAAAACCCGACAATTTACCGGACTCCTCGTCAGATGGCATACTCGGTGAGGATGGGGGCAACCACCCAATGGCTGCGCAGATATCTAGGTCAAGGCGGAGCGTTATTCTGACCCCGTGCGGTGCGCAGGGTGGGTCGGTGACGAAGAGGCGCTGGGGGCAGAACACTCCCCGGGCGTGGGGCAGGCGGCGGAGGCGGAGTCCTGGGGGTCCTTCCATCGTTGAACCAGGGGCGACCGAGGGGGCACTGCGGGACGGGGCCACATCCGTGGTCGTCGCGGCGATAGAGGAGAAAGCCACTCCCCTGGTACCTTCCCCCAACACGGGGGTCCCCGATGACTCGACTAGCACGGACATTGTAGAGCGTGCGGAAAAAACGCATGATTTGGGACGCGGGTTGAGTTTGGCAGAGGAGGATGGCAAAGGAAAAAGAAAGTGGGGGGATAGCTCGGCGAGAGCGTGGGGAAAGAGGGAAGACGACAAAGATTACGACAACAAGCGAAAGTGGGGTGATAATTCCGACCGAGCTTGGGGAAAGAGGCAAATTGGTGCAGAAAATGAGAAGAGAAAGTGGGGCTCTGGTTCGGCGCGGGCGTGGGGCAAGCGAGATGAAAGAAGCGAGGAGGCGAAAAGAAAGTGGGGCGACAATTCGGCGAGGGCCTGGGACAAACGGGAAGATGGTGTGGAGGGTAAACGGAAATGGGGAGATAGTTCCGCAAGAGCTTGGGGAAAACGGGAGGTGTCGGAAATCGAAAGGCGGAAGTGGGGTGACAATTCGGCCAGGGCTTGGGGCAAGCGGCAAGAAGTAGGGGACAGCGAGAAACGAAAGTGGGGTGGCAGTTCCGCAAGAGCGTGGGGGAAAAGGAATGAAATTGATGATAAAAAAAGAAAGTGGGGCGACAATTCGGCCCGCGCTTGGGGCAAAAGAGATGAGATTAACGATGAAAAAAGAAAGTGGGGTGACAATTCAGCCAGGGCTTGGGGCAAAAGATTTGCAGCGGATGATGACGAGAATCGCAAATGGGACCAAATCACAGCCAGGAACCTAGACAGTAGCAACGATATGATCAACCCAAAACGGAAATGGGGATCCAACTCGGCGCGAGCCTGGGGCAAAAGCGACGACGACTCTCCTACAAACACCCAAGAACTTGAACCAGTCTCCCAAGCGAGTCCTGGAGCAGAGTTAACAGGAAAACTAGCTCCAACAAAGAAGAAATGGGGCTCAAGTACCGCGCGGGCATGGGGGAAAAGGGAACAGGAAACTAATAAAGAAACTCCAAATTTATATGATTCCGTTGTAGAAGAAGGAGCGGGCAAATACAGCAAAACGGGTGAAAATGACGATGCCAAATGGAGGCAGAATACTGCACGAGACAGGAGCAAACGTGCAAATCAAAGCGATCCTAATTTGAATAAAGAGGAAGAAGCGTCTATGGGTGCAGCAGAGGATCTTCAAGAGGAGAAACGCAAGTGGGGTTCTAATTCCTCTCGGGCTTGGGGCAAACGCAACAAGGCTAAATCGGAGGCGGTTGAGAAAAACTGGGGCGTTTCAAACTCACGGGTTTGGGGCTAAAATGAGCTTAAGCTTTCGCGACGCGAGAAAGCGGGAGAACAAAATGGCGTTTCGGCGTGAGTAAGGGTGGGGGATAAACGAGATGAATGAAGACGTCATCGCTCTTTCAGAAATCAAAAGTTACTGCTAATGTTTTAGAAATGAGCAAAGGCTATTATATTGGTCCTTGTGACTGCGTCTCCGAGCGTCCAATGTTGTTGTGTTGAGCATAGGCCTACTTGCTGACTTCACAGCGGCTTTGTCATTGGTGAAGAGTTGTTCTGCGGGATAATATTTAGCATGCAGTATATGCATAGTATAATACATTTAGAATTAACCCAAAAATGTTAGCCGTTACAAGTCAAGTAATTTATTCGGAAGGCACGCGCATCAAACAACACAAATAAGTAAACAAACTATAAATAAATTAGATGCTTTCTGCCTCCCAGGCTACCAGCGAGGCTGAAAAAGTTGATCAAAGCTGACTGCCTAGTCATATGAAATACATGTAGTTCCAGCAGTTAAACATTTATAGTTGCAAATAGGCCTATGCATTATAGACAATATATACTTATCTTTATACTAATTCCTAGAAATGTGAGCAACACTCTGATAATTTCTACAATGCAATTAAGTAGCTATATATATCTTTTTAAAACATGTTATATATAGAACTAGACAATGCAATACAATATAATGTTTTTTATTGCGTCAATCAACAGAAACACACAATATCAATAATAGGGCGAAAGCAACATAATGTTCTGTTTGATAGAAACGGGTGGTACAGGTTTTCAGGAAACGCTATAATGTACCACCCTGCACTTGTACATTCAGTAAACTAGACAGTAGCACAGTACTCGTGCATTAACGGCGTGCGCGCAGGCCGCCACGAGTAGATAAACACGAGTTTTGAAATTTGAAGCAGGGAGTTACATATTTTGAAAAAATCGGGCGAACATCTTCAACAGGAACACAGAACAAATTTTCTGTGATAGGGAGAAAAAATGTAATAAACACGTGCCAGCCAAAAGAGGCATGTTTTCTAAAAAAAACTGTCAAAAAATTCGTTTAATGGTGGCGGAGTTACTGTGACGCAATGGTTTAAATAAGGTTTTCCTCCCCAATTAAAAAAACCTCTCACATCTTGTATATGGAATTTTTTAAAGATATATGAATTTGTTTTTTAACCCCAAGTAAGTTTCAAACAATTGTATGAAAATATTCCAAATCGGACAGATAGTAAAAAAGTTATCGCGATTCTTGCAAAAGTGCATGAGGTATTCCGCTCGGGCTCCCAAAATATATGATTTTTTTGGCAATGAACATTTTCGCCAAAGTGAAAAATGTTTTATCCCTCATTCCATTATTGTAGCACTTCAGGTTGTAACCCAAGATGACGTCAAAATGTCACATTTTCAAAATCTGCGGAGGGGGGGGCTCCCGGGTGCACCGTTCATTATTTCAAAAATTAAGGCCAGCTTACATTTACCGGTTATCGGGCGCAAGTTCCCTGAAAAATTACAAAAATCCGTTGAGTGGTGGCTGAGATATTGTGACTAGATAGCTTTTGTCTCCCCAACTTTCACGAAAAAACGATGGCCCATCTTATATATCAAAAAAATTCAAAACGTTTCTAGGGTGCTTTTTAGCCCCAAGTAAGTGCTACACAACGGTAGCAAAATCCAGCAAATCGTACTTACAATCAAGGAAAGTTATCGCCATTCTTGCAAAAGTACATTAAATGCCCCCCCCCCACCCCCGTACTTAGTGTAATCTCAGATACTGAGTGCTGAGTCTGCACTTCTACTGGACGAGCGTATTAAATATTATCATTCTGACGTTCGTGACGTTGATCACTGGCCGTCGACTCATATCCGTGAAAGTGGCAACTATTTGATACAAATTCATGGATCAAGCAATCAAACTCTGGCGTCTATACAGCTTCTGTTATAAGGTACAAGGAGAAGACTTTGAACATCGGCTGTGACTGAATTTCTGGACTCTTTGTTTGTCGCTGTGGGCACACATTACGTAGACCCTATCGCAAGTTAGCAACTACGGTGTGGAAACTTTATTTTGTCTCAAACGCGTTCATTTTGTTTCAAACGCGCACAATTTTGATAAAATAACTCACTTTTTTGTCAAAAAATTTGCAAATTGGTCCTTGTAGGCTATGGCTGTTACAGTAACTGTCGTTGTTCAGACAATCTGATAACTTTTGATCGAGATCATGACAATTATATCCGCAGTGTTCCAATACTATTTTCAACCGAGAGTTGCGTAGGCCTTTAAGGACAAGCTATGGATACTACTATTACAGGCCTAAACCTTTAATGTAGACATGCATAATTGGGCAATGGGTATAATCTTCTGGATATGGACAAGCCTATGCAATAGTGCGAAGAGATTAATAGAAATCCAGATGTCCGAAAGTAGTAGATCGACCTTAGATAAAACGACCGGGCTTCGCATGATTACAATACCACATGATATTGTTCTATCTTAGTGAATTAATTAATTAGTCAAACGTAAATGGAACGCTATTTTATAACCAAGGGACTAGGGTACGTACACAATGCACATGTAGGCTAGGCTTAGACGTCTAGACTATAGGCCTACTAGATATAAAATTGGATTAAATTTCAAAGAGATCAATCATCAAACCCGCGCTGGCCTACAACTGCTAAACAGGCAGGACCTATTTTGCCAGACTACCATACATGGGGGGGGGGGGGGGGGGGGGTG